>CANXYC011892070.1:0-50852 GCA_948193065.1 Aleurites moluccanus
TTCTTTTTTGCAGTTTCCAGAGTAGGGAGTGGATCTTCAAGTAACGTTGTACTTTTTCTGTCTGAAATTATGGGAATGTACTTTGTCTCTTCCATCCTTTTGATAAGGAAAAGTTTAGCAAATGAATACAGGTATGATAATGGTTTGATTCAAGAACATATAATTCCTTTTCTGATTATTGAATATGTGTTCAAATTTGTCTTTTTCACTTTCTAGTGAACACCTGAAATTTCTCAACTTGTCCTGCATGCTGAGTTACGTACTTGTGTTAAAAAGTTGTAATGTCAATTACTATTGTAGCATTGCTAGAGGAACCAGATATTATTTCAAAATATGTTTTCATTTTTGAATTAAAAAAAAAAAAAAAGAAATCTTCACATAAGAAAGCTTAAATACCAAATTGCATAACAATGTTCAAGCCTCGAGAAAAAAATTGTTGATTAAAATTTTGAGTTTTTAGCAGTCACTTATGAAGACTCCGCTATCCCTAGTTTTTGGTTTGACAAAAGCAATTCATACATGCTAGCAAAAGATCATTGGTAAATATGAGATTTCCTTCCTCTGGGATAAACATTGATGAGTTGGAAATACTGGAATGCATGTATACAGTAGGTTCAGATGACCACCCATTGATCAGTTGCTGCTTGATTAAGTGGTTGGGACCTGAGTTCCACATAATTGGACAGCTTGAAAATTATTCTTGATTTCATCTGATGTAGCATCTCTGGGCAGGATGATCATAACAGATGTATTGGGAGGAGATATTCAGTTTGACTTCTATCACCGGTGGTTTGATGCCATCTTCGCTGCTAGTGCTTTCCTTTCTCTGCTTTTGCTTTCTGCACATTATACATCTCGGCAATCTGATAAACACCCAATTGATTGATATACTTATCATGTAAGTATCAATGAATGAAGCCTTTTCATTTCTTCTGGATCACTGAAGCAGCAATTACATTTTGCCAAATGGGATCATATAGTCAGTTTCCAAGTTTTTAATCATTGTGATAGTATGTATATGTACAGCAGAGCCAGGATTTTAGTTTGGGGTTCAAACAAAATACATGCAATCATAAAATTGGATAATTTTACCAAATTAATATAATTTTTTAATTTTAAACCGCAATTGATGAATTTTCCATGACCTTTTTTTTTTGTTATCTTTAAATAAGTGCTCAATGTTCTTAAATTATAAAGTTTGTGGGGTTTAATAGGACACAATTGAAAAATATGAGCTTAGTAAACAAATTCGGAAAAAAAGAAGCTCGAAAAAGTGTTTTCCCTAAAATATATACTTAATATCAAACATGAGAATAACTTTCAACATAACATAATTTTGTATATATTGTAAAGTCATATAAAAAAATAACTTTATAATATATATTTTTAGCATCTGTGAGTTGTAACTGGTGATTCAAACTGTTATGTCCAACATAGGTAACTCTTCAAAGGTAAAATTTAGTGGGGCAAGATTCAGTTTCTAGTTTGGTCAATAATATAGAGACACTGCAAGTCATATGCATTTTATTTATTTATTTTTTATAAGTTGAGTTGGGTCAATTGACTCCACTCAACTTCAAAGAAATCCATCTCTCAGACGATCATATTCTGCCCTTTGTTAACCATTGTCTTGTTCTAGAAGGCTTGCAACGGAAGCAATATTGTAGCCTAAGCCTTAATCTAAATATCATCTGAAAGAAGGCCCTTTTAAGCTTCTAGTGCCTCAGCTATGCTGTTAATGGTGTGAACCTATTTGTGCTTCTTGTCTCTATGATAATTCCTTATTAAGTATCGGTAGTTGTTATGTACTCCATTGGTAGACTATTTATCTAGCTTTTATATTTGTGGAACAGGAATCATACTTGTAAGATGTTTACCATTTAAAGGCCAAACAAGGTACTCCTTTCTTTAGGTCCTCAGTGGCAAATTGGACTTGATTCCTTTCCCTCATTACTTTGAATTGTAAATTTCACTTTTCTGATATTGCAAATGAATAACTGGAGTTTGGGTAATATTCTATCATGTATGTATCAATCCATTGGTAGACCCTAAGAAGTGTGGTTGCTAAGAAAGATAACTCTCTTGTTAACAATTGATTGTGCTGCATCATGTGTCACCTTTATCATGTAACAAACTTTTGTCCCCAGAATAACAAATAGGGTTACACAAACTCTGATTTTCATAAACTTGAAGTATGTGATCAAAGTGAGATGCAACTGGCTACAGCAGAATTTGGACAACTTTGTGGAATAAGTAGAGTCCAATTTATTGAAATATTATATACCATGTTAACAGTTATATACCACTATCAAGGGGCCAAGATTTCCATAGGGGTTAGATGCCACTGGTTATTTAATTTCACAAGTTTAGATGGGTGAATCTAGCTGATATACAATGTCTCAGCTCTCCTGCTAGTTGAACATCATTGGATTTATATGCTTACAATTTAGTAAAATATGATTGTATCCTAGCTACTAGAAGGATTCGCCAAAGATTTCAAAGAATCATTTCTGCTAGGGAAGCAACATAGGAGAGGATATTGACCATAGATTCTGTTCAAAGAGGAGATAGTCTGGCAAATAGGCACTTTAGTTGTTTTGGTGGAATCAGTAATAAAAATCCACTTTCTCAAGGGCATCTCATTGGTTACTGCAGGATCTTTGAACTTCGATGAAGGCTTGTATGGGTTCCACTTTCTATTTTTTTTTGGGCTGCATGGAGGGAAAGAAATAGAAGAGTTTTTAAAGGATAGAAATTGTCTCTCTTCATGCTTAGGGATAGTTGGCTTGAAAACTTAGTTTTTATCAATGTGGTGATCACAATTTTTTGGATGTAAAGAAGTGGTAGATTTTGTGGATTCTGTATGTCGTAGATTAGTTCTTTTAGTGTAAGGGTCAGGAATCATTTGATGTTTTCTTAATCTAAATATCTTCACATCAAAACAAAAGAAAAATTAAAGAATTTTCGCCCTAAAATAAAGCTAAATGGCCCTAAAATATCAATTTACTTAACTAGGTCCTTGGATGGATGATTTGGATGATATCTCAACTTAGCATTTTTCAATAGTGGCTCAATACTTTCTGGTGTTGAATTTTATGGATGATGTCTAGATACATTTCATTATAAATTCTTGAAGCAGAGTCTCCAAAGGTTTCTGATGTTGAATTTTGATGATGTGTAGATATGTTTGTGTGTCTATTAACTAGCTGAAGGATGCTGATAGCTAATATTTGGGTGTCCAATCCATTCATGGTATTGGTGTTGTGAAGATTTTGGCTGCTATACAATTTTTATGTGTGGCAGGTTACTTTGGAGGATTTCTTAGTGATGCTGTTTGTTTAATTTAATCATAATTCAAGGTGACGGGAATGGTTTTACTAAAGGGTGTAACTTGATTCTGCATTAACTAATGTTGCAGCTTCTATGATTAAAATTAGGAAAGTTTTGAGTCCAAAGTGAACTATGAAATAAATGATATGAACAAGGAACCAATGCAGTGTCTCAATTATCCTTGGGCATTGGTTTTTCTCATATTCTCAAATGATTTATGCTGTACCGTTATTTAAAATAATTAATCCATTGAGAAGCTTTGCTGATGTATTTTTGTTTCTAATGGAGAAAAAAAAGACCCCTTTTTAAATGCTGAACTTCTCCAAAATGTTCATTCTTAAGTATGTTTAGTTTGATTTGGTTGGATCTCTGTCCTCATGTCACTGCATTTTTATTGCAGATCAAAAATTACTTGCTATGTAGTGAAAAAGATTATAAGACACTGCAGAGAAGGATTTTGTCTACACAGCCAACAATGGTTGTACTAGTATGCGATTTTGCATGCCATTTTTTTTGTGCATAGATGATATTTCATGCGCAATTGAACATAAAAGATACGAGGAAAAAAAAAGAAAAAGGTTCCATTAATTCGTTAAAGAACAGTCGAAACTGAGTACTAGTTCTCGATATTGTTTTTCCTATACAACTGTAAATTCATATGGTTGCATTGGCAACTATTGTAATGATAAATGATTCTGGTAGTATTGATGGTAGGAATTATGGAAGCAGCAGATTCTCTGGGACTTCTGATCGTTGATATGGCCAATCATTATGTAATACGTCCACTTTGCTCCCTCTTATTTTTTGCCAAGAGTTGGGTCATGTATATGGGTGAAAGTTTCAGTGCAGTTTTAATTCGCCAATGTGACCAAATGGCTCGTATTTATTTGTTAAACTAATCCTTGACTTTTAATCTTCATGGTTCATTCTCTCACTCTCTTTCTTTCTTTCTTAGATGCCTTTTAGCGTGGAAAATTATTGGTTGGTTCACACCAACTCTGCTGCTCCCCAAATTTTGTCTAACATTCATTTTGATGTAAACCGGTTCAGATTTTTCGTCCCTCGTTGTGCAGTTGCTGCGCGATGGAATTATTTTGTACGAGCAGCTCTACAAGGTTAAATGGCTAATTTTTTTGATGGGACTAGTGATAAAGCCATTGTCAATTTTGCCTCTTTCTGAAAGGTTCTATATTTACTGGACCCTGTGTCAAAATTGGAAAGGAAAAAAAAAATATTTTATTATTTATTTGCTTAGGAGCGCAAAAAATAAAATTAGTCGAATTTATTTTAAACTGTTAATTTAATCTTTAAATCTTAATAGTGGTTAATTGCCCTTTTTAATTTTATGTGAATTTGGTGATTTTTTTTTTCTTCCCCTTTATTGAATAAGGAAAAATTTAGAAAAACTGACATTACCTTAAAATGATCAATCCCCCTTAAAACAAATTCTTGGACCCAATTTATTTGCAATAAGAAATTATCATCAATAAAGGGGAATGTCACTGTCAAACAGTGAGGTTCATGTCAAAGAATTACCTTAATATAAAATATATAAACTACAATATTTATAACATGATAAATTTACCTAAGCTACAATAATGATAATTTTAAGTTTAACATAATATCGGAATAAAAAAAATGATCAATGCTATCTAGGACTTGAAATTAAGACTTGAATCGGTTGAATATGAACTGTGTTTTCAAGTAATCCGGATAAAAGTTACCATGCGTGCTGTTAAGTATTAATTGAATTTTATTCAATAATTTCACTCAGTTGTCAATTAAAGAGAGTGTCAACTCATATCCAAATAAGTAAATAAAATGAAGAAAAATGAAGAATAAAATTAAATGCGAGAATAGATTCCACATAAATTAAGAAGGGTATATTCAATCTAGAATTTTAATGATTTTTATGGATTTAAAAAATTAGAATATATTTAATTCAGATTTTTAAAAACTCTATGAAAGTAAGGTAGTATTCAATTAAAACTTTTAAATACTTTAAAAAATCTATGAAAATTAAAGGGTATTCAATTAAGATTTTTGTAAAAATTTTAAAAATTTATCGGTATTTAAAAAGTTATTGACTTTTAAATAAATAGGTTTTTAAATACTTTGAATGACTTTTTATATATTAATACTAATAAAATCTCTCCAAAATTTTATTTCACTTATTTTTAAGATTTTAAAAGATTTTGAATGATTTTTATTTTTTATATGTTGACAGGAGATCAAATTAAATCAAATCAAACCAAATAATTACTGCAAATGATGAATTTATTTTTTAATATAATTCGTTTGAAAATATATATATATCTTAAATATGTTTTATTTGTTTTTGTTGTTATATCCCTTTTTTATTAAATATTATGATTAATAATTTAAATTTCTATATTAACATATATATAAATAAAAATATTGATAGAGAAATTATTATAAAAATTATTATTATTTATATAAAAATATAATAATTTTATATTAATATTTATATAATTTTATTTGAAATAATATTTATATATTTTTTAAGTATAAAAATAATTAAAAATTATTTTTAATAATAAATTGCATGAAGCACGAGTTTTATTAACTATTATATATTGAAACTGAAATATAAAGAAAATTATTTATTTATTTATTATAATTTTTTGAAATTTTTACATAATTTTAAGTATTTAAAAAATAATTAAAAATAAATATTTGATAATTAATAAGGTATTTAATATTAGAGTTTAATATTTTTGTTAATTTTTTATTTAATAATTTTGTTTGAAAAAATTAGATGAAAAATAAAAAATAAAGTTAAAATATATATAAAAAAGATAATATAATACTTTTAATATATTATAATATAATTATTTTGATTATATTCTTCATAATTTTTTATTTTTTATTTATTGAATATATTATAATTGATAATTTAAATTTTTATATTAGTATATAAAATTAAAAAAAAATATTGAAAACGAGATGGAATAATAATAATAATAATTAAATATACAATAACTTTATATTAATATACCTTTTTATTTTGAATAATATTTATATATTTCTACCTTTTTATAAGTCATGAAAATTAATAAAAAAATATTTTTAATAATAAGTTGTGTAAAATATATTTTTACGAACTAGTGTATATATATAGTTAGAATATATATAGAGAAAGTTGAAATTCTTCCTATACTTGTTATTTTATTTTCCTTTTTTATAAATTTTTGAAAATTTAATATATTTTTTAATATTTTTCAATATTAAAAATAAATATTAGTTAATTAATAAAATATTTAATATGAAAACTTAAATTTTTTATTTTATTTAATTATGTAAGATTAATTAATCTTACATTGATAATATTATTTTTTATTTTTTTAAAAAAATATTGTTATTAGAAATAACAATCTACTATTAATGTGAAAGCAAATAAGAAATCTTTATTTTCTACAAAGTAGTTATTATAAATTAATTAAAATTTATATAAATCTATTTATTTTTATAAAATAAAAGTCTATAAAAGTTATTTATAAAGTAATGAATTATGTAAAAATCGTTAAAAATTTATAAAATTTTACAAAAGTCATTCACTTAAAAAGATTTACAAAAATTATTAATTCTCTTGATTCAATACATTCCTAACTATAAGATGTTAAATGAATTTATATATAATTGAGCTGTCTAATATTAATGGTTAACTTTTGAGGTTGACATATAAATACAAATAAACTACAATGACGATTTGGAATTTTTACAAAATTTTACAATTTCAAAATAATTTAAATCAATAATTTCTTCATTTTTTTTTTTCTGTTTTTCCATAAAAGGAAAGAATAATAAATCATAAGAAAAATTCTCTCTTTGGAACACCCTTTATTAAATGGATTCCGTTCTAGCTTCTAAACAGATTGTGCCAGCAGAACTAATCCACACCCCATAGCTCAATGAATCAATAATGACTATGAAAAGATCATAGCATCTGATACCTATTTTAAAAAAGCTTAGTAGATAAGGCTGAGTAGGTATGGAACATTAGCAATGACAAAAGCATCAAAACCATAATAATTAAACAGACAGCAGGGGAATAAGAATTGGAGTAGAGACGGACGCAGAATGCACACATTGTCTATAATAGTTCATTCAGTGATGTTAACAATAAAAGAGAAGAATAGCTTTAACCGGTATTTGTGGATGATTATGCTTACCTTTTTAATATGATTCTACTATAGGAAGAGAATACTCTCGAGTAAGACAACATATATCACAGAGGAAATATCAAATATTGCAAATTCATAGACTATAAGTTCTGGACCATTCTCTTAGCTCTCAGCTGTTCAAACATATGCCATTTTCCCCTCCAGAATGGTAAAAGGAATGGAGCAAACTGCTGTAAGTTACGAGTTAGTCCACAAGTCTTCCACAATTGATGGAAGATGATTTAGGTTATTTAGGATAGATACCCTTTGCCTACCATCTCCCAATTCTCCCCCCAAGTCAGAGTTCCTATTATCTGATATTCTAAAAATGTTCCCCAATTAAAATATAATCAACGACCCTATAATCCAAGAAGTTATTCACAGTGGAAATTGAACCATCCTGGTCAATCCATGCACTGAAATTTCTCAAAGCTTGAGATTTATGCTCCAGTCCTGCACATGCTTCATCAAGCCATTTCAACGCCTTTTGTCTGAGCTGCATCAAGAATTGGTCTTATATATTTAGAACTAACAATGCAGTAACGAGGTATAGTATCAAATATGTGCATCTCCAAAAAACTGACCTTCCGAAACCTCACTACCTCAGTGTTTTCCACCGAAGTCAACACATGCCATTAACTTCATTTCCTTCAGTACAAATTATAAGGATTTAATCTAGAAAGCACATCGTCTCAAATTTTTGTTTATTTTTCTAAGAGGATTTAAGCTCTTTCCTCCTTTCATGAAACATTCTGTGGCTAAACTTGAGCCGTATTGCGTTTCTCCTTTTACTTAACCCAACCCCTTAAGGAATGATCAAAGAATGCAGCAGAATGAAAAGAAGCTGGTGGACAAACAGATTCAGAAGCTCAAGGTGGAATTTGAGTTGCTCAAAACAGAAAGAATGATTTCAAAAGTTGATTTCCGCTCATCAATGATTTCAAAAGTTGATTTCCGCTCATCACTTGTAACCAGACCCTAAACCTGTAACAACCAAGAAAGAACATATATCATTTCGGAGAAATTTCCTACAGAAAATACTATTTTCTAGTTCACTAGACTTTATATGCAACAATAAAAAACTAAGCGCTGATGTGGTTAGATTTTCATCGATTTATATAATTAAAATGGAAAAGAATGCACTTAATAGATGATAAAACCTAAAATTTATATTTGCATTTTTTTTCTGCGCTTGTCATATCAAGATGATTGAACTCCAAAGAGTCTAACAGGGAGACAGCCAGCAGCGTCTGCCATTTTGCTATGATATATTTTCAGCACAAAATTCTGCAGAACATCAAGTTGTTTACTATCCTTACATTTGAAGCTTACTAGCGATCCCTGTCCCCACAATGAGAAGTGTACAATGGATTGAAGGCAGGAAACAGAGAACATGAGAATGAGAACAAAGCATGAGACCACCACAAATATATCCTACACTCACAGTAGTAATCTACTCCTACACATAAAAAAATTATTCAATCAACAAGAAAGAACAACATTCAAAAAGCATGGATGAAAACCATCCATAAAGCACACAGCTCATTTAGAGTTATGAACATAATGGGGCTCAAAATAAATCATTTATGAATTACAAAGTCAATGTGAGGTTAATTATGATCATCTAAATTCAATAAAATAAATAACAAAAAAAAAATATTACAAGTTAACATTGTAAACTTTTCCACAAAAATTATACCAAGAAAAACAAGTGTCACCTTCCCCAATCAATTTACCATTTGATTTCACACACAAGTCAAAGTTTGCACCAAAGACAAGTATGTATCAGAGCATTAGCATCCCATTACTGCACAGTTGTATACAAAAGCACCTGCACGTTCCTTAACGGCAAGAACATTCCATTCTGGCCCATCCATGCTTCTATCCCGTGGATCCCAAGAATGCAGCACTATAACTTCACCTTCAGAACCTCTGTGCCCTCCAATCACTAATAAGCTGCTACCACATGCTTTAAATGCTAATCCCCAACCATGAGATGAGTCGGCCCTAACTGGCAATCTCTTCACAACATTCCATGAATTATTAATCTTGTCGTATTGCTTGACCTCATTTGTTGCTTGATCAGCAGAGTAAAGTTGATTATTTAGAACAGCGACAAGAGGAGGAGAACGCATGGCAGGATGACCCACACTGGAAACAGGGTACATGTTCTCTATTCTCCTCCATATCCTTGTCTTAAGGTTATACTCCTCACCACAACTTAAACATTCTGTTTGGCTTGAAATACCCCCTATAACATAAAATTTCCCGTCCATAAAGAATCCCGAACACAGTTTACGTGGCAAGTTCATATCTGGCAAAGTTTGCCAAAAACCTAGCTCAGAATTGTAAAGCTCAGCAGATCTTAGAATGCGTCCATTCTTGTCACTTCCCCCAGCAACAATGGCAATTTCCCCAAGGCTGCTTGAACCAAACAGACAACGAGGTAAGCTCATAGGAGGGCATCTAGACCAATTATGAGAAAGCAAGCTGTACATCCAAATAGCGAAGCCTGACAACTCACGACCAAAAACAAGTAGCTCAGTCCCTACTGCAAGAGACTCCTTATCCGCATAAGTAAAACACTCATCACATGGCATCCTAGGCAATCGCATCCATCTTTGCCTCACAGGATCAAAAGCTTCCCAGGGCATTAAAATACAGGCTAAATAAACCCAGTGTTCAATAACACCAAGCCGCTGCCGCAATCTATATAAATATCCACTTCCAATCAAGGCTTTGAATTTTTTATTCACACAAGCAAGATTTGGATAATCTGATCTGCAGCTCCAAGCCAAGATATCTAATGCTGTGTCTTCATGAAGACCAGGCAACAGACTATCATCTGATGCTGTGGCATCCTGATTCTCTCCATTTCTGTCCACGACTGCAGGTTTCATTTCCTTTAACCTTATTTGGTCCAAACCAAAACCAAGCATCTGTCTTTGAAGCAACCCTTTCCCAACATCTTCCGGATTAACATTTCCAGATAAAAGAAAGGAAGCCAATGACTGCAAATTTTTTTGTGAAATTCCCAATTCTTCCTCAAAGTACATAGGAAGTTGAAACGCAATACAATTCTGCAAACTAACAGTTACTGGTGAATCAAAACCAGCCCCTTCTACCTTCACTTTAGGTTCCTTGAGTGCATCTCTGAACACCATTGCAAACAAATTGCGTTCTAAACAAGCAACAAAATTAACATAAGGAGCCAACAACAGAGCAAACACTGCCCACTAATAAGAATTTCAAAGCATACAAAAATTAAGTCGAAATTAATGAAATTAAGCTCATAAGAAGCTTAAATATGTTAAGATTTAAACAAAAAAAAAATGAAAGCTAAGGCCAAAATCAAAATCCTTGCGAAACAGTAACTATCTACTACAACCCTTCAAATAGATCCCTCATGCATCAAATCCTGTAAGTTATATAATAACATGCAAGAGAATTAAACCCAATAACTCATAAAAACAAAAAAAAACAAAATTCCAAAAAAAGCAAAAAGCTCACAAATTGAACATGAATCCAAAGCAAATAAACGTATAAATTACCTTAAATCGTTAAAATTCAAAGAATTCTTCAATCGAATTTCGGCTGTAAAATCACCGAGCGATCGGATCACTTCAAGAAAGCTCAAAGCTTTCTCTGTTCTCTTTCTCAAAAGGTAAAAGCTTTAAGCTTCAACCATTCTCTCTCTCTTTCTCTCTGTATCTATCTATTAACTGTTACTATCGATTGATTCATTCTTATCTTTTATGGCTTCTCTGCGGTGTGTGTGAGAGTTTTTTTTTCCTCTCTCTCTTTTTTTTTCTCGTTATCTAAGAATAAGAATAAATTTGTTTTTTGTTTTATTTTTATTTTTTAGATTTTATGTAAAAGTAAAAAAATGGAATTTTAATTCTTATGTTGCAGATTTTAACTTTTCTTCTGTTTCACTCTCTAATCTTTATTTTTATTTCGAGTTTCACATTCGCTGCCTTCTGCTTCTTCAATTCTGTTTCAGTTTCATTTCCTTTGACCAGAGCAATAGTGTTACTGTTAACAGTTAACACGCACTCGCACGTGCCTCCCTTCTTCTTCTTTTACAATTATTTATACATTTTTATTTTAATTAAATTATAAATAAATTATTATTGTAAATAATTAATTATGGTGAGTTCTAAGCTTGAAAATGTATGCCTATTTAATTTCATATATTAATGAGTTAATTACAAAAAAACAATCATGACCTATTTATAAAATTACAATTTTACCATGAATTAATATTTTAATAATTTTATACATATATTTTTAATTTTTAATAAATTTAACACAAAATTAAAATTCGATCAGAACTCTAGTGCCGAAACTGATATTTATTTAAATAACCTAAACAACCGAATAATTGAATCAAAATATATCAGTTTAATTTAAATAACTTGATTTTTAGTTCAGTTCGGTTCTATTTAATTATTTCAATATTCAAAAGAAAATCGAAATATTCAAACAAAATTTAACTAATTTTAATATTTTTGATATTTAATGATCAGAAAATTAAAAAATAAAAAAAATAAATGGGTAAGCAATCATTCGGTTTAGTTTGAACTGAACCAAAATAAAACTCCAAAAAATAAATCAAAAGTTTAAAAATTAATCAAACCAAATAAAAAAATTATTTTTTTTTAAATTAAACCAAATAAAAAAATAAAATTTCAAAAAAATATTATTAAACCAAACTGAAGTTTAGAAATTGAATCAAATCGATCGATTCAAATTGATTTAGTTGGTTGAATTTAATTTCTTAGTCAGATGCTGAACTAGCAAAAATAATAAAAAAAAAATATCATGTTAGTATGTCACGTTAGTTTCAGCACTTGAGCTCTAATCGGATTCCGATTTTATGTTAAATTTGCTAAAAATTAAAATTATATGTATAAAATGCTTAAAATTTTTAATTCGTGATAAAATTATAATTTTACAAATAGTTCATAATTTTTTTAATTAACCCTATATTAATTTAAGCAGTAAATGGAAACACATCTACAATAAAATCTTTATAAATCAATATTTGATAAATTAATAACTTCTATTATATAATAATTTTCTACGATCCTTATTTGAATTAATATTTTAAATTAATAATATGATATTTTACTGGAAAGTCTTATATAATTATATTCTTATTCATATTATAAATTAATAATTTATCAATATTGTATATATAATAAATTATAATATATACTTTATTATAATATAATTCTAAAAATTATTTTAAATTTAAGTAATTATACTCATATATTTATTTAATTTCATTTAACTCATTACAAATATTTATGTTTCATTTATTTAGTTTATATTTAATTAATTATATATTTTTTATTCTATTTCAATTAATTCATATTTAATTGATCACATAATTTTTATTTTATTTCAATTAATTTATATTAATTGATCGTATATGTTTTGTTCAATTTATTTAATTTATATTAAATTGATTACAATATTGATAAAACATAATAAATTTTAATTGATTAAATACATATTTATTGAATTGTAAATATTTTTTTTAAATTAATAAATTATTAATTGATTTATTAATTAATATATCTTTTAATTAATATAATTTATAAGTTTTAACAATATTAATTTATATAAATTTTATTGTATATGAATTTCAGTCCAAATTTTTCATCCTCTTGTATATTTTATCTCTTATTTCATATTTTTTTTATATATCAATACATATAAAAAAATATTAATTACTAAAAATATTTTAAAAATAAGTGATATAACGCATAAAAAAATACAAAATATACATGAAAGACATAAAAAAATTAAAAAATTTCGACTATATAAATTCACTTTTACAGGAATATAAATAATATATTTATCATACCAAATAATTTTTCATAAATTTATTTATTTTGTTATCTACAAGAGTTTGAATTCTTTGATATTTAATTGTATTTAACTCCGCTTAATGCTTTTTGACAATATTTGTATTTAATTTATGTTTGGGATACAAAGCCTAACCATCAATCAAACGCTACAAAAGTACCTGACAAAAAAAAAAAATCAATGCTACCAAAGAATGACTATCATAGACAAGCAAAGCTACGCAACTTATTTTGTCTAAATCCCATCAACAAAATTTCAACATACCGCTTTTATAACTAGTTTTTGGAACACATGAATTAAACAGAAAAAACAATATAAAATTATTAATATATTCAATAATACTATAAATTTTTAGTCAATTGATAACAAATTATTATAACATATATATATTTTTAAGAAAAAATTATTATTAAAAATATGCAATGAAATTATATTTATCATTATTTTTTAAATAAAAAATAAAATTTAAATATATATTTCATAATATTTTCTATAATACTATAAATTATTAGTCTATTGATATTAAATTATTAAAATATATGTATATATATTTCAAGCACAACTTATTATCAAGAGCAAATTAAAAACAATGAAATTATATTTATCACATTTTTTTAAAGTAGGCAAAATTGAAAAAAAAAAAGTTATAAAATTCAAAAATATATCTCATGATATTTTATCAATCATTGTAATATCAAAAATTAAAACCACAATATATATTTTATCAATCATTGTAATATCAAAAATTGAAACCACAATGTATAAGAAATTCTAATCACATTCATATTTTATATAAAAATTTAGGAATTTTTTCATTATTATCATGTAAATTTTATAGATTTAAATTAAATTTCAAATTGTTTTAAATTATTGAATTGATTACATAATTATCCAAATTATTGTAAAATAAAGTGATGTTTAGTAAAACTGAAAATTAATTATTTAAAATTTAAATATTTAATTTTAAATACTAAATAAAATAAGTGATATAATTTTTAAATTATAAAAATATTTAAAAATTGAATCATGTGACATTTAAAATAAGTGTTACCAAACAATTTACAAAAATTAAATACTAAAAATTTTCAATTTAAATCATGTTATTTTTCTTCCTTATAAAAGAAAATATTAAAGTGTAATATATACTTTATTAAATTATATTACATATAACTTGACTAAAAAATATTATAAATATTTGTAAATAATATGTGATTCACTATATAACATAGGGTTGATTACAAAAAAAATTCATTAACTATTAACGAAATTTTAATTTTATCATGAATTAAAAATTTTGACAATTTTATACATATACTTTTAATTTTTGAAAAATTTAGCACGAAACCGAAATCTAGTGAGAGCTCCTATGTCGGAGCTGACGTGATATTTATTGTTATTATTTTTATCACGTCAGCATACGACTATGAAATCAAATCGAACTAATTGAATTAAACCGAATTAAATTAATTTAAATTGATCGGTTCGATTCATTTTTTTAAACTTCAGTTTGGTTCGATTAGTTTTTTTGAAATTTCAGTTTTTTTATTATGTTTGATTTTTTCAAAAAGAAATCAAATAATTTTTTATTCGGTTTAATTGATTTTTTGAAATTTTAGTTCGATTTTGGGAGTTTTATTTTAGTTTAGTTCAAACTGAACCGAATGATTTCTCACCTATATATATATATGTTGATTTGAATTATTCATTTTTTTAAAGAAAATCAAATCGAATAAAAAAATAAAAATTTCAAAAAATTAATCGAACCGAATTAAAATTTGAAAAATTGAATCAAATCTACTAAAATAATTTTATCCTTTTGATTTCTTTTTGAAAAAATCAAGCTGAATAAAAAAACTAAAATTTCTAAAAAATTAATCGAACCAAACTGAAGTTTAAAAAAATTAAATCAAACTGATAGATTTAAATTAATTTGATTCGATTTGATTTAATTAGTTCGATTTGATTTTCTAATCAGATTTTGACATGATAAAAATAATAATAAAAAATGTCACGTTAGCTCTGATATCGAAGTTCTGATAGGATTCCGATTTCGTGTTAAATTTGTAAAAAAATAAAAGTATATGTATAAAATTATTAAAATTTTTAGTTTGTGATAAAATAGCAATTTCACGAATAGTTCATAATTTTTTTATAATTAACCCTATAATATAATACTAAATATAAAAAAATTCAAAATCACAGTCATTAATAAAAACAATTCCAAATTTTAAATTTTTTATATTTACTTATTTTTATTATTATTATATAGGGGTTTTTTATCATTCAATATTTTAAATATCAAACTTTAATGAATAATTACACTAATTTTTCACTTTGAATTTTAAAACGATAAACTTATTTTTTTTTTTAAATAATTTCAATAATTAAATACATATCTTTTTTTTTTTTTGAGGAGATTAAATACATATCTGACTCTTTAAGGTTTTCAACGATAGAATTGAACCCACACATTTGACTTTGATGGATTATTACACCAATTTTTCCAAAGGAATCTTGAGACTAAACTCTCAGAAAATTCCATTTGGCTATCATGCCAAGAGCTGCGTACATAACACTCTTAACTAATTTATTTGTATTTTTCTCCTCTCTTAAATTTATCTTTTATAATAATTTGATTTTTATTAAAATTAAAAAACAAGAGTACACCACTAGTAAACATTTATTAATAAAATCAAACTCATAATCTCCTCATTTTGAAATTGTTTCTAATATCGCTAAGTTAAATTTTAGTAACACAATTAATTAAAAATTAATAAGTAAATTATTATAAAATTCTTAATTAAATTTTATATTAATATTTTAATTTTTACTGTTTCAAATTTAATATTTCTAGTACATAAAAATTATTAATGACTCGTAATTTAGTCATCATTTATAAAATTATTAATTTTTCACCATATTTATTTATTCACATTTAACTTATGTAATACCATGCAATTTGAATTTTATGTCTAATTTACTTATTTATGTGGCACATAATATTTTTTTTAAAATATTTTAATAATTAATATTTTTTTATAAGTAATATTATATATAAAGAAATATAAAAAATATGAAATGAGATAAATAGAAGATTGGACGAAACACTGAAAATTTAAAACAAAATGTGTTTTATTAAAGTTGGTGTAAGAATTAAATGTACAATATCAAGTTATCCTAGAAGTGTACGTATATATATTGTAGTATATCAACTCACGAACTTTTACTAAATTTTGTACCTAAAAAATAAAAATAAAAAATTACAAAATTTTATTATCAAAAATAAAATTATAATTTAATGCCAAAATCTACATTGCATGCAAATCTATTAATAATACATTAATTAAATATAAAATAATATTTTTTTCATGAATAAAAGTATATATAAATCTATTAAAAATATCATCGACTAAATATGAAAGTTTACTTGTTTAATTACTAAAGACATCTAAGAATAGAAATTAATTTATTTTTTTATTATATAAAATAGCATATTTATTAACTATTTTTTATTTTTATAAAATTTATATGTTTATTAAATATATTTTTTATTATCATTTTTAGACTGCATTTCATTAAAATTCAATATGGACCATATTAATTACTTAAAAATTAAATAACTCTAATTCATTAGTATATGGTATCACAGGAATATTATAAAAGAACTCAATTTTATATATTGCAATTAAAAAGATGTTAAAAAAAATCACAACAAAACAAACTATCAAGCCAATTTGATTTGGCTTGCCAAATATAGTGCAATGCCTCTATATTGTGGCTCATCAGTTGGTAATTTTGAAATAATTTATTTATTTATTTTGTTTGGTAACTCAGCTTATAATGTGTTGTGAATATTGTCAAGTATTATTTGATTCAAAATGAAAATTTTATATTCTTTGGGCTCCTAGATTTAATCAATTTAGATATATATTAGATAACTTATTTATTTTGGTTTGATTAATTTTTTTTATGATATTAAAAAATAAAATAATTAAATTGAATCATTGAAAAAAAATTCAAGATGGAAATCAACCGAGCAATTTCATCCACACCATTAGTTAATAATTTTTTTCTCTTTTTTTTT
The DNA here is from genome assembly GCA_948193065.1 of Aleurites moluccanus. NCBI lineage: Eukaryota > Viridiplantae > Streptophyta > Magnoliopsida > Malpighiales > Euphorbiaceae > Aleurites > Aleurites moluccanus. The sequence continues at coordinate 17,476 of CANXYC011892070.1, forward strand.
AAGGGAAAAGGGAATATTACAAATAAATATTTTCACATTTATATATTTACTTAAAAGCACATTAATAATAAGATATTTAAAAATAAAAATTATCATAATTCAATCACAAAAATTGAATTATAATCAATAAGAGGAGTAAAAATTTATATATTATATTATTATAAAGAGAAGAATTTTTACTTAATTAATTATTCTATATATTATATTTAAGATAGCAAGATAGAGAAGAATAAATAGATAAACTCCAGAGACCACGTGTTATCAGCCTGAGTTAACCTCACACACGCGCCCAGCTAATACACGTGCACGTATAACCTACCACACGTGCCAATGAACATTTCCTATATCGCACGTGCGACGAGACGCGCTTGTGATTGGCTAACAGCCTCCGCAGCTTTCGAAAATTTAAAAATAAAAATAAAAATAAAAATTCTCTCAAATTGGAATAACTGACCCAAGGGAGAAAACCCTCCATTAAAATTTGCAAGTCCATTTTCCAGGAAAATAATGTGGAGAGATTAAATAAAATCAGAGAAATTTCTGTAATTTTAAAGAGAGAAGGAAACAGAAAGATTTGCCCTCTCTTTAAAATATTAAATAAATTATATATATATATAAAATAAATAAATATATTTCTATAGAGAGAAAAAATAAGTACAGTGATATATATATATATATAGAGAGAGAGGGAGAGAGAGAGAGAGGGGCAATTTAAGCTCGGAAGCAATAAAATGATTACGAATAAATAATTCTCTTTAAATCGAGCATTTGAGAATTTCTCTTCAGATCATAGAGAGAGGGAATTATATAGAGAGTGTGTGTTAATAGAGATTATATTGTAATAATAATAATATTATTAATAACAATAGTAATAAATATTAACGATAATTAGTATATTATAGATGGGTGTATGTTTATGTGTGTGTATTTGTACATCAGATCTTCTTGTAAGAGGCAGTAACAGAGATATCTTCTGATTGTTGGTTTTGTTGTTTGTATCAGTAGAAAAGGGGAAAACCTTAGATAGGTATACATATCGAGTTCAATTTGGGAATTTTTGAGTGTGGTATTAATTTAGGAGGATTTTAGAGCAATTTTGTGGTGTTTGAAATACTTTGGATTTGATGTTGTTGGATTGCGGCGGATTGTGTCGGTGGTGGCGGGGATGGCAGCCGGGCAAAGGGGACGGAGCGTTCAGGAGCTATACAATGCGACGGAATTGACTGGCAAACCAAAGGCATGTAATTAGGGTTTGTTTTTAATTAATTTGTTTGTTAAATTTGATTTTTTTTTTTACTTTATTTTGTTGGATTACATGTTGAATTGATTTTAGTTTTTGAGACTCTGTTTTTTCAATTTAGGTATTGCAGAATGGCTCGATTGTTTTTTTAGAACTTGGTGATTGAACTAAAGATTAATTCCATTTCGTTTTAGTTGTAATGGAATAACAATTGATTTAGTTTTGATGTTTGTTTTAGATCACATCAGTCTTGAGAGGGAGTTATCGCATGCAAAGGCCAGTAGAGGAAACTGAACAAGATATTGAGAAGAATATGGTGAGATAAAAGGGTAATTTACATTCTGTTGTTTTTATTCTTCAATCCGTCTCTTTTCTTCTTCAGTTCGCTTTCCTTCACATACCCTTCTGCAAAAAAAATCAATGAAATAAAAAATAGAATAAAATTTAGAAATCAAGCATGAATTCACTCAGCTGTATGTTTAATATGTAATATAAGTGGATGAATCTGCTTAGGTTGCAATTGGGGTTTCATTTCTTATCCTTTTCTTACTGGATTACATAGAATACGTGTATGAGATTTGGAACTGGTACAAATGGTTGCTCTAAATGTTGTTTGGATGACAATTTAGCATTATGGTTACTCTTGTACATATATTTTTTTTTTCTCTTCTGGAGTTGTTCAAATGGTGTTTGGATGGCGTTATAGTCTTAGTGAAATGAGAGCTTTATCAGGTGAGCACAATAAATCATTTTTTCATGATGGATCTTCTATATCATCTTAACTGTAGACTTATACTACCATAAATCCATTGTTGCATAGTCTGAATCAAAATCCTAAGTCCAGCTTGGACTGTACTGTTTCTTTGGATATTAATAAATTAATTAAAAAATGAGAAGTTCAAACAAAATCATGGTTTCTTGGCCTTCAAGAAGAATGAGATTATCCAGAAATTGCAATGGTCTGAATATCTGTAGCTTTTCATTGGCAAGTTTACTGTGACATTTTCATTTAACATGTAGATTGTGACACATGCAAATATGAGCATATATTGGTGAGAGTGTTCTTGGAAGCAAAATTTTATGATAGCTAACATCTGCAAAAGTCGTTGGGATGATGTATTTATGGCTTAATAATCTAGCATATACTCTTGCTTACCTGATTGAACTTCAAAGATGGTATAAAAGAAGACTGAAGTTGATTGGTGATTGAAATAGAGTGAGAATCTGTATTTATCAAGCATTTAGAGGGTGCCTAATGATTTTAAAGCATGCATTGTATGTATCATTAGCATGTTAGATATGTGATGTGGAGGATGATAGAATATCATTTTCTATTAGTTGATGAGGCATACAGATTTGAACTAGTTAATACTTTCACAGACAATTAGATTATTTTAAATGTATTAATTATACCCTGAAGCTAATCTTTGCTAAGCAATCTGGTTTAGTTCTACATAACTACAGCTTTTTAATGCGTTACACAATGCATGAGTTTACTTTCTGAAGTGGAAGTTGATGTGTCATCCCTGTTTTAGTTGTTATTTAATGTTATTGGCTTGGACTTAGTTGAACATGATTGTTTTATTCTACTGATTTTGCTCTTTTGTTTTTAAAGCTGAAATACTCTATATGTTGAAAATTATGTAGGCAAGATTTTGGGGTCAGAATATCCAAACTGTGTCAATGGAGTGTGATCTCCACCACCCCCTACCCCACCCGAGATTCAGTTCTTATCTTCTTTCTTATTTCTTGTTTGAATTTTTCTTTTTTTAGTTACCATCACAGTCTGAGAAGAGATTAGGCAAGCGTTCCATGAGACGGAAGGTTCATACAAGAGTAGAGTCTGGGACTTGTAACGTGTGTTCCGCTCCTTGTTCATCTTGTATGCATCTTAAGCTAGCCTGTATGGGATCAAAGGGCAATGGATTTTCGGATGAAACTTGTCGTGAAACTGCAACAAGTCAGAACTCTATCAATGAAGATGATGTTTCACCTTTTAAAAATAGAGCATATGACAGTCTACAGAATACCGCCAGTGAAGCAAGTAACCTGCTTAGCGTAAATACAAGTCATGATTCTTTATATGAAAATGCTGAAAGTAAAGCAAATATGAGGTGTTCTGATATAGTTGATGCCTCGGTTGAGTTTGAGAAGCTTCCAAAATTACCATTTGATGGAACTGTTGCAGTGGATAAACTTTCTCCAAAACCGCAGTGCATTTTGGATCAGATAACTTTCTCAAACAAGAATGAGTATCCCAAAGTTGTAGAAGGTCTTGATGATAACATATCATGTGTTAGTAGAGCTAATGATATGAGTATAGCAGAAGGTCATCATAACAAGCAGGTAGACAGGAAGAATTTATCGTGTAGTTCAGCTTTAGTTAGTAGTTTAGGATCAGAAGGAATTGGAAAGGCATTAATATCCCCCAAGCCAGAGTTGTTAGAGACACCTTCAGCTGATGCATATGCTGGCAATAGCTCACCAAAGGTCCCGAGCAGGTGCCTGTCCTCTAATACAAATGGAACACATATGGAAGAAGATATAAAGCCGGATGGTTCTAAAGTTTCAAGTCAACTTTATCCGAAGTTAGAAGTAGAGACGAAAAAAGATAGTGGAGACCAACTGGATGAAGGTTTTAAGTGTTCCAACCAAGTTGAACAAGATGAGAAGTCAAATGAGTCGGTTGAATTACCTGATATACAGGAGGCTGCTTTGCAATCTGTATCTGGGGATGGGAGTGATGAGTCAGAAATTTTGGAACATGATGTGAGTAACTACTTTAATCTATCGTTCGGTTCTTTACTCTTGTTTTTGATATTTGTTTTTGCATTTTCTTTTCAATTTGTGTTTATTACATTCTGGTTTTGTGAAGCTAGTTCTCCCTGTTCAGTGGTATATATCTGTTTACACATATATAGCCCATATATGTCAACTTAATTTATATTGTTTAGCAATGGTAATTAGTAAAGCGAGAATGATTTCAAAAACTCAGAGCACCCCCGCTTATCAAAGCAATCAGGTGAGGGAGACTTCTGTTGAGGTCATGGGGAAATTATAATTTCTGGCTTCTAATTTATCAAAGTAGTTGCCATTGAAGCAGATTGGTGTTTTCTCCAGTTAGTTGAGGAACTAACTGGAAACTGTTTTCCTCTGGAAGGGATCACTTTAATGTGATAAAAATGCAATGTAAATGAAAATGGAAGTTTTGAATGGATTATTTATGTTTACAGAAACAGAGGTTCCTTGAATTACATGTTGAAGAAAAGAGTATTGTTTTGGAATTAATTCAATGTCTTCTGGTGTCATTTACAGTTTTGAATGAGGGTGTTTTGTTAGGATGTTTCGAGGGCTCTTTCTTTTTTCTTCTTTTGTTTTTTTTTTCCTCCTTTTCTTTTTGCAGGATCTTTTCCTCCCACTTCTGCTGAAGTCATTTATTTGCTTGAAACAGGTGAAAGTATGTGATATTTGTGGGGATGCTGGTCGGGAGGATTTGCTTGCTATATGTAGTAAGTGCAGTGATGGTGCAGAACATACGTAAGCATATATGACCTTTAATCTATGGTTGCTTATGTTGTTGATTTTTATTGGTGTCCTGTTCTATTGAATTAAAAGTCTACTTAAACAAGTTTAACATATCTGTGGCTATTAATCAGTTATTGCATGCGAGAAATGCTTCAGAAAGTTCCGGAAGGTGATTGGTTGTGTGAAGAATGCAAGTTAACCGTGGAAACAGAAAACCAGAAGCAAGGTAAAGCAGAAAAAATGATGTTACATTTGAAAAAAAAAGAAAAATTGCAGTAATTCAGACACACGAGCATTTATTTTTAACTCTGTGAAATTGTTTTGAAGGTTCCGATGCTGAAGGTAAAAGAAGTAACAAAGCAACTCTACACAGCTCCAGCAAGCGACATTTAGAATCTATAGAGGTGGTTTCGGCTTCAAAAAGGCAGGCTATTGAAACAAGTTTTGGATCACCCCAGTCATCAAGCCCCAGCAAAACAGCTGCACTGGCTCGCGATAGTTCATTCAAGGGCTTGGATAAGGGGAAAGTAAAGCCAGCTCATCTAATATCTTTTGCCAATCATTCTAGTGTTGGTACTCCAGAAACTGCACGTTCTTCCATTGGTCCACGGCTTCAAACACCCAAGGGTAAGGAAATAGCTTTCTACTTGTATTCATGTTATGGATATGGAATGTAGAAAGGGAATTTTACTGAAATTTGTCAGTTTTATGCTAGTTAATGATTTATTTATTTTTTTATCCAACTTTTCCCAAAACTGGTCCTTAGATCTAATATTTCTATATACGTGACACATAATTAGGTCCATTCTATAGTTCGATGGACTAAAATGTTACTGCATAAATGTAGTCAGTATTTAAGTCCATTAACGTGCATGCTTTTATATGGATAGAGCATTATATGTTAAAGTTGGTTTAGTGTAAGGGGGGTGTTTGGATGGAAACAGGGCTTTGAAAACAGAGTTAAAAAAAAAAACTATAAACGACGTTTTATTTTTACACCCAAACACTCAAAAATTCGTTTATTGTTTTTTAAACTTCAAAATGCTGTTTGTATGCCTATTTTAAGTAGATGCAAACCCCCTCTAAATTAGTTTGTATGAGAAGTTGTAAAGTGAAAGTTTTGCACCTGGTAGCATGGTGTATTCCAGTTGGAGCCAATGGTTATCCCATTCTGGTCACTATGAATTGGTTTTATTGTTTCAAGCACCGACTCATTGATTTTCTATGCACAGGTGCTTTACTGAAGTCCAATTCATTCAACGCTTTAAATTCCAAACCAAAAGTGAAACTTGTTGATGAGGTTCCTCAAAAGCAGAAGGGCAGTATTTCTCTCGATACGAAGGAGGGGACTGCCAGGATGATAAGCAAATCTATGTCATTTAGATCGGTGAACTCAGGCCGTTCTGGTGCTATTGAGTCAAAAGTTAAAATGCTTTCGTCAAAATTTTCTCAAGCTCAAGATATAAAAGCATTAAAACAAGCGAAAGAACGCAATACATTTGAAAGTAAAACTATCTCTAAACTAGATCGCTCTTTGGGTGGTTCAGGGACACCTAAAATAAATCAGAAGCTCATATCTCATGATGAAAGTGCCATGATATCATCCGCAAGTGATAACAAAGAGTCAAAGACTGCACAATCTGATGGAAAATTGGGCGGCTTATTGAGATCGACCAGTGTAGCTCGTAAAGGTTCAGAAATTCCCATTGTTTCTGGTATGATCTTACTACCTTTTTGATGGTAAATATTCAGTAGATCATTATATCATCTCTTGATTATCTCTATTTTTTTTTTCTTTTACAAAGCCTATTTTCTATCTTCTATTGGGTAGGGTGAAACTAAGTGAAGATTTTATTGTTTGCCTATGCAGTTCGGTCTTTACCTGTGAATGGACCGAGCAGTGCCTCTGTTGAACAAAAGTTAAACCAAGTTAGCCCAAAGGAGGAACCCTCTTCCAGTTCATCTTGGACTGCTGAGCGACAGTCTTATAATGTTGATGAAAATTTGCAAGATGGCTTATCTCGGTCACGAGAATCATCAAATCAAAGTGAGAAAACTAGGGAAAGTTCTGCTACTCGCTCAAGACCTGCAGTGACTGCTGGGCCAAAAATTATCACCTGTCAAAAGTGCAAGGAAATTGGCCATGCTACAGAATTTTGCACAGTTGGTAGTCCTCGGCCTTCTGGTGCTGATGCATCTGCTGCAAGAAGTATTAGGGATGATGTGAGCAAAGGTAGCAAGTTGAAAGCTGCAATTGAGGCTGCTATGCTTAAGAAGCCGGGAATATTCAGAAAGAAGAAAGAAAGTGAATCTGATGGGCTGTCCTCATCAAATGTGGATGTGCCTTCTGAGACAACTTATCATGATCAGTCGTCAGTTTCAAACAAGGCGAGAAATATGATTTCTGATGAAGGAACAGATGAAGGGCCAACACATATTGATATTTTTTCCTCTGAGAATTACAGACAGACAAATATTAATAATGTGAAGCAGCTTAATGTGAATTCTACAGATGCTATTTTTCCTTTAAAAGTTGGGGAAGATACAATGTTCCCTTCTGTTGGAAAACCCTGTTGTGCTTTGACAGCAACACCCCTCTTTTCAAAGATGTTAACCATCCCAGAGCATGAATACATCTGGCAGTACGTTTTTCTTCATTAGATATGTCCAGACATCATGTTTTCCTCTATTCTGTTATCCCAATACATGCTTCTGAAAATGTGTTCTAAGCGAGCTTTGGTTGCATGCAGGGGGGCCTTTGAAGTGCGTAGAGGTGGAAAAATTCCGGAATTATATGGTGGAATCCAAGCGCATTTGTCAACTTGTGCATCACCTAAAGTTCTGGAAGTGATGAATCAGTTTCCCCAGAAAATTACCATGGATGAAGTGCCTCGCTTAAGCACCTGGCCAAGACAGTTTCATGAACATGGTGCCAGGGAGGATAATATTGCCCTTTATTTCTTTGCTAAGGATCTTGAAAGGTAAATACAAGTTTTATGTTCTGCATTTTTCTTATTCAATGTGGTCTTTTGATGTATATGTCCCTTGCAGTCTATTTATTTTATATTCACTATTTTTTATAATACAGTTATGAAAAAAGCTACAAGAGCTTGTTGGAGTACATGATTAAAAGAGATTTGGCACTCAAAGGATATTTTGATGGTGTCGAATTCTTGATATTCCCATCCACCCAACTTCCACAGAACTCTCAGCGTAAGATTTTGATGTAAATTTTTGTTATTTACCCTTGGTTGGAACAGATGATATTATGGACTTCATTTGCAATTCCATTATTTTTATGTTAGAAATCATGATATAAGTTCAATCCTATGATCTCAATCAACGAAATTCAGTATAATTAGCCTGAATACTTATCAGAACAGGTGGAGTTGCCAGATTAATTCAATATATTGTGGACTAAATTACCTCCCCCCCTTCTTCATTGGATTTCGCCAGCTCTCTCTCTCAAGCTTGCAAGGCACCAATTTCAGCTTGAGCTTAATTTTGGCATTTCTTCTTGCTACTTGTTTCCTCATAGTAGTTGCCTAACGTGGAGCTCAAAACCATGGAGCTTGAGAAGTTGAACCAAATAGCATTGTCTTATCTGTTAAGAAATGCAAGTAGCATATTGTTGATAGTTGTAGTATATATAAATGAACCAAATAGCATTGTCTTATCTGTTAAGAAATGCAAGTAGCATATTGTTGATAGTTGTAGTATATATAAATTTGATCTATTTATAAGCATGGGCATTTTATAGAAGGGAGTGTTATTTTCACACCCCCCCCCCCCCCTAAAAAAGGGAGTTGCTTGTTCAACTATATGTTTGTTGAATTGATGTGAATTCAATTGAAATTCATGCATTAATGTATGTTCTAGTACTTGAAACTCGAGAAATGTTTGAAACTCAAAATCTAGTAGTGTGATCTTTATCAGTAACTGTGATAATTGCTGAAGTTTGTGATCTGTAATTGGCAGGTTGGAACATGCTATTTTTTCTGTGGGGTGTGTTCAAGGGAAGGAAATCTAACTGTTCAGATTCCTTGAATAAATTGGTTATTTCCAGTCCTCACGTGGTGCCCTTGGACATGAATATTTCTGACAAGCCATGTAATTCATTAAATGGGGACATTGATGACAAAGCATCTAGTTTACAAACAAACTCAGAGCAGCAAGATGGTAGACTTGGTTCCAAACCAAAGAATGCAACAGGCACTGCACTTTTGTGCTCGGAAATTAGATGTGCTCCTTCACAGGTAACTTTATTTTTTTGTGCCCCCAATTGAGAAAACAGTGTAAGGCTCGGGGCTCTTTTGATGTGCTCATGTGATATTGTGGTAGATTGGCTTGCCTGCATGCATGTGCTCCACCCGTCTCCCAACCCCAACAAAACTCAAGCAAGAAATAAAAATACAATATTGAGTGTTCTTCTCTTTCAATTAGACAGTGGTTTTGCACAGCAATATGGCAATCTTGAATTTTCGTTTCATATTTTGTTCATGTGATTAGAAGATTAGAGGCTTTTTGATTTTGCTGTCTTGATAATCTGCATTTATCATTTTGAACATGTTAATTTTGAAAGTTGGATGCAAGGTTGAACTTGAATTCGTTTTCACTCGCTTGATTGTTGACGTTTCTCTTTTCCTATTTCTTCTTTCTATTCCCCTGAACGTTTAAGGATCAGTGCAGTTATTTATGGTAATGCCATAAAGTGATTGGTTTTTGTATTACATTTTTTGTGTTATCACTCTATATGGCATTATTAACATATTGAGAAAATGTTTTAGTTTTGATTTTACAACTTTAAAATAGGGATAAATTTTATTGTGATGTGGGCCTTGTGGTTGACTCATAAATTGTTAGAAATTTTATACATACATTTGCATGCATCTTGATTTTATGGATTGCGTTTCTATCTCGTTGGTGGTACTGCACTCCACAGAGATGGATCCACTATGAGTTATGTTTTGATTGAAATGTTGATTTATGTTCTACCATAGTCACCTACAAAGAATAGTAGCCATTATTGCTGAAAACTTGCATCAATTTGCTAATGCCTAACTAAATATAGTTCCAGGTTGTCCTTTCTATTTGACATCCTTGTCCTATTAATGATGGGCCATGAACTGGTGGAGCAGGTCTTGTATTTCTTAAGTAAATGGAAGTCTAAAGTTCAGCCTTGAATTGCTTCTCAGCCAGAATAAACTAGTATTCAGGGGCTGGCATTAAATGTTGTAGTTGCTTGAGATTTCAAAATTCTTCATTTTCTAGCTTTCTTAGGGCAGAAAATTTGAGTGTTGGGGTTCATGGGAGAATGTGGTCTGAGGGTGAAAGCTTTCAATGTTATATTCCAATGGAGTGATTGGATGCAGTAGTGCTTCAAAGCATAATCGAATCACATATAAGGCTAGTAGCATAGAACACATAAATCGAATCACATATAAAGCTAGTAGCATAGAACACATTGGGGTTATTTGGAAGTGAATATAGGAAAAGTGCTTTTTGGCAATAAAAAATTATTATTCTAAAAAGCACTTTTATCAAAAGTGCTTTTTGGAATAAACTGGGTTTTGGTATTTATGAAAAACTCAATTGAACCCAAAATCTATTATTTGTTTTCATTACCAAACACTTGAATAAGTGATTTTGAGTTAAAAAAAACCCAATCCGTTACAATGTTTTCACCCCAATTAAGGCCTTTATAGGATTCATAGTTTTTTTGGGATGGATTCATATATTTCATTGGCTCACTTGGTGGCGTGAGATTTCTGAATGACATCTCCTCTGATGTTATTTTACTACAGTATATATTTTTTTTAATTATAGGCATCTTTTCTTCTCTAACACTAGGTAGAAATGGATAATAACCCACCTCGTTTCACACTTTACTGGCTTTGGAAAGGCATGGGTGGGAGTGAGACACAGTACAAGGGAACACCTAAGATGGGACAAGGTGGTCTTGAGTGAAATTCTTGTGATTTCTACTGTTTATGATTCTAATATCAAAGATCATATGTTGATTATAGGTATTCCTCAAGTCATCAAATACACAACCTGATACCACAAGTACAAGTTTCCTTTAAACAGAGGTCTTCCTCCAGGTCTAAGACCTGTCACTTGTGTGTATAAAGCTCAAATGCTCTCACCTATTTCTTCTAGAGGATTTTGAAACCAAATTAGAGATCCTATGTTCAAGGAAGGTTGTGAAACAGCTACTTGTATGGGTTCTTATCTTACATGCTATACAATCCTTATTAACAATATCTTGAGACTCATTTTTGTCATTTAGTTCTATCCCTTTGCTGATTGTGTTGTTTTATCAATCCTGCCAACCTGTTTCATTCTGTTGTTTGTCATTTTTCTGCTGTTTCTAATATATATATATATATATACAAAAACTCATCACAGTGCTCCATAGATTAACAAAGAAGAGTAAGAAGAAAAATGAAACAGAAAATATGATATGCTTTGGACATGGTTTCTAAATTTTTATTTTTAATCTTCTGTTCTTCCTTTTCTATCTTTTGCATGTACAAGCTGCTCATGTATATTGACTTAAGCTTCTTGTTGAAAGCGTCATGTGAGCTTCCTTGACAAGGCTAATGCATTCTTTTTGCAGGAAGAATTAGCTCTTTCAGAGTGTAGACTGGATGCAGAACATAAATTGTCTACTCAGGCAACTGGAACCAATAGTGGTTCTAATAGCAGGGAGGAGACACAATTGCATGTAGATGCTTCATGTATGAGAGAAGACTCGTCATCCTTGAAGATTTTCCAGGCTGGTAATCAAGATGAAGGCATCAGGGAGAGTATTTGTGAGGAGAAAATGGTGGATAGAATGGACACTGATAGAGATGAGGCTAAAGCTGAAAGGAACTTGAATGGAGATTCTCCAATTATGGATGCTGAGGCTTCCTTAGGGAGAGACTTAAACGTCAAAGGGCTGTACTGCTGGCAGTCAAGTAGCAGGAAACGAACTTACTTGGATCTTTCAGAGACGGCCCCACAGACATTTGGTAGCATAGGTCAAAAAATGCCATGGGATGCTGTAGATGGAGAAAGTATTAGCAAGAAGCTGAAGACTGGCTTCTGTGAACAATATGGATGTAGCAATGTGAGAAGGGGAAATTCTGTGAACGATGGTTTTGCTTCACAGATAAGTGATTTGGGTTCCAGTTCCTCAATTGAGGAAAAAAGCTGTGACAATGCTCCTGATGAGAAAGTTATCCTGGAGGATTTGGGAGCTACAGAAAGGTACTTCTTTCCTGTGGATTCATGTCGTGTAAAAGATTTTCAATTGGGGGGCAACTCCATGCCCTGGAAAGAATACTCATCAAATGATGAGGATCAATTCCGTGACGGGGTACCGAATCTTGAGCTTGCTTTAGGGGCTGAGACAAAACCCCCAAATAAAGGAATCCTGCCTTTCTTTGCTGGAATGGTAGATAAAAATAATACCCAGATCAAGACTTCAGATAAGGTGACAGATAAGGAAGAGGAAGATGGTGTCTCTGCTTCCCTTTCCCTCTCTCTTTCATTTCCATTCCCAGACAAGGAACAAGCTGTCAAACCTGTTTCAAAAACGGAGCAGCTTCTGCCTGAAAGGCGCCATGTGAATACTTCACTGCTCCTTTTTGGGGGCTTCTCAGATAAATAGACCCATGGTGACTCAATCTGTATATTATTGTGCACCACATGGATGTGGTAAATGTACCTGATCATGTACGATGATCATCCATGGGCTTTATAGGGGAACTCAATTTCCATCTGTTCATAACCCACACAGGATTTACTAATAATTTTTCTTTTTTACTTGTTAGCTTTTCTGTTTTTGGAGTGCATAGTCACGGCTGTTTGTATATATAGAGAATTTAAGCCGGTTAAAATGCCATGAGATATTTTCAAACCAATATCTTGATGATGATGATGATATGATATTTCTCTTATATTTTGTTTTTTCAAATTATCTTTGCTTTCTGATTTTTTTTACTGGTATTAGTGTAGTCATCATGTTTGAACTGTTCGTTGCCGGGAAATGGTATTAAAAGATGATGCTTTTGATTTTGGGAGGTAGTAAACAAATCCTGGTCTACTCTTCCCATCTTATTCTCTCTATTGGAAGGCAATGTTATGATCAAAGGAACTATGGAAGATCATAGTTGAGCTACAATTGTTGATGTCTCTGCATTGGTAACTGGACTATCAAGCAATTTTTGCATTTCTTGGATGGATCATGCTGTTCCTGGCGTTCAGGGTTGCTCCTAATGCAGTCTATTTTTGTGATATTGCAAATAAGATTAGGGGTTCTTCACTTGGTGATTACAATGTTCGAGACTAATACGGAGGCATGCAAGTAAGGGTCTATCCAGGCTTTATTTTTTGTTCACTTTCAAGTCTGGAGAAATGTACTTTTATAATCTCTCGTCCCGGTCTTGTGGGTTGTGTCTGTGTCCTGGAAAGTTTTCCATCAACGCGCGTGGCTCCGGCCATAATTGTAATGTGGGTTGCCACACAATTTATGATACGGATTTACATGTAATGCCTTTCTGTCCTGTTTTTATGATATTTGCTTCTTAGGACAAGATATGAATTCATTCTTGGCTTCTTGGTGCGGTATTCGCCTTCTGCAATAAATTATTAAAGGTGTGTTTAGGAAGCTATAATGAAATGTTTAGCAAGTTATGATGAAATGAAATATGTTTTATATGAAATTTCATTCTATTGCTGCTTACTAAAATCATATTCTGAACGCATAGGAAGATTAATTTGTGTTAATATTAATAACAACTGTAATCTACAACAATGACTTTAAGAGGAGTCAATTTTTGTTTATTATTAATGATTCATTTCGAATTATTTTCTTTTGGTTCATTGGACATCTTACATAAATAAAATAAAATAAATTTCCACCTCTTTTAAACTCTCCATTTTATCCTTCTTGTTCTTGATTTCATCCATTCCCTTAAATATTTGAACTCGAAGTGTCTATTACAGCCTTTGATCAAAACTATATTTTAAAATACAAAAAAAGGTAATAAGATTTTGTAATATGTCTTACCACTGGCACTTTTAAGCATATAGAAAATAAATGGTTTTGACAAATTTTCAGTAATAGTATAGTAATATAAAATGAACAAAATAAGAGGGATGATTTATGATGATACATTTCATTACTTTTCTGTAATTTTTATTACATATTAACCTGCCTTCATGATCTCTACCCAAAACTGCAACACCAGCTACTTTTTAAAGCAGCATCACTATTAAATTTTATAATACCAGCTGGAGGAGGTTGCCATATATGTGGCCGGTTTTGCAGATGGTACTTGATTCATTTTGATTACACACAAGTTCACTTGTTAATTTTTGTGCATAAGTAGCTGCCGCTTAGGATTTGGCATTATGGAATTAGAAACAAATCATTAATATAGCTATTTCCTGAATTATACAAGAATCATGGAAGAAATTTTATATACCAAACATTAAATTGGAAATTGACAAATATATTTATTTGTTTTAAAAAGATTTAATATGATCACGTATGTAATTTTTTTTATTATTAAAATTACTATATAAATTAAAAAAAATTATATTACAGTTTTCAAGTAAAATTTTGGCCGAATTTACTGTTATGATTAATAAGCAACTCAATCAAATGTCGACTTTCTAAAAAAATATCATATAAGTAATGTCACATCAGCCTAATCTATGGTCATTGAACAACAAGTCAAATTCTAGTATAGTTATATACATTGTTGTAAAGCTGGATTGGACCAGCAGGTCGAATCAAAAAAATTAGGGATCGAATCAAGGGTTGGTCCGGTCATCCCTTAAAAACGAATAAACTGGCTGGTTTTTTCTGTTCCAGTGGGTCAATTTTTTTTTTTACTTTTTTAAAATTTTAATTTTTTTTTTTATTTTTAATCAAAAATAATAAATGTCAAATTATATTTATTTTCATCATATATATATAATAAATATCAAATTATATATACATATATATATATATATATATATATATACTAATTTTTTTTCGATTTAATCGGTTCGATCCTAATCGAACCTCTGACCCTCTTTTCACCGGTTCTTTAACCAGTCTGGTTTTAAAAATAATGGTTATATATATATATTTTTCATTATTATAGTCACTAAATAGACTTAATAATTCTATTATAATTTTCAATCCAATTTTTAATAAATATCTTAAAGACACTAATTAAGAATGATGATTTCACATAAAATATAGTTATAAAATAATTATATTAAAAAATATAAAATAATTAATATAAAAATGAATTGGATGAGAATTTTTTTTTATTTTTATAAAGTTATATTTCGTTACAATCGCTATTATTCCAAATGATAAATCATAATATTTATTTTTTACTCATTTATTTTATTTTTAAATTTATTTATTTAATATTATTTAAATTTTTAATTCTTAAAAATACTCGTTAAAAAAACTATTAATAAAATTGAATTTTTTTTTTAATTTAAAATTTAATATTCATTTTAATTTTATAAAATAATACCTTCATTATTAATAAGTGACAAAAAATCACATATAAAAATCTTATATTTAGAAGGAATAAATAATGAGAAAATAAATGCTAAGTAATCAATACATCAGTCTCATTAAATAAATATATCACAATTCATAAATTTTATCCTTATTTTATTTTAAAAAAATGAGACATGATAAATTTTTGTATTTTTGATATTTCATTTATAATAAATTAAATTAAAATAATAATAATTTGATTTATAATATTTATATTATTTATAGAATTGTGAATTCTAATTTTTTTTAATATTAAGAGAATGAATGAAATTTGAATATATTATTTATATGAATATATATGTTATTATTAGATTATATTTCGGTGTATTATAAATTTTAATTTTAATTTAATTAAAAAATAAATTGACTAATTTTTCATATTTAAATTTTCAAGTTATTTTTAAACTAATAATTAAATTAACTTGAAAATTATAATAGAATTATTAAGTTTGTTTAGTGACTATAATAATAAAAATATATATATATATGATCATATTAAAATTTGATTTATAATTCTGTGACAATAAAATAGGTTGATGCAACTTTTTTTTTAATGAATCAATATTTAATTAGGTTATTTATGGGTCACATTAGCAAATTCGATGAAAATTTAATCTAAAAACTGAAATATAATTTTTTAATTAGTTTAATTATTTCAGTAATAAAAAAAAAATTATATATGTGGCTAGGTTTAGAGTTGAGTGACTATGGATATAAATTATCCATTTTAAATATATATATTAAAAAATCTTTTGTTCAAAATTTTATCATTTAACGACAAAAATTACCTTCTTATGAACAAAAGGGTATATTTGGAAATTAATCGAAACCAGAAACGAAGTGCTGCATAGTGCATATAACCATTTCTTCCTCATTTCTGGCATAAATACTCTCTTCTCTGAATCTCCTTTTCACTCTCTAGATCTTTTTCATATTCTATCATGGCGACTAGTTTCTCTACTGTATCAATATCAGGTACAATAATATGCAGATACACCATCAACGTTTTATTTTTTTTATTTTTCGCTTTTCTCCTGTTTGTTTGGTTGTTGAGAGAACTTGGGCATTTGCAAAGGAAATATAGTAAAAAGGAAATTCACTTGGTATACTAAAGACAATATGAATGAATGATTGTTTACTTGTTTATGTATCAGTTGTATCTTTTTTTTTTTTGCTAATTTTTGTATTTATTTAGTAATTTCACCTTTGGATTTGTGTAATTATTTTCGAGATTAATTTACTCTTTTTAGATGTGTATAAAGTGATTTTTTCCTTTCATGATTTTGCATTATGGATTTTTTGAGATTGCATGTTTCTCTAAATAGAAGGGATCATAGTTGCATTTAGTTTCTATGATATTGAATTCAGTAGTTCAATTTCTTAGCAGTAGATAAAGATTGGAGTTGGACCTCTATTTTATTTATATGATCTCCAACAAAAAGGATTGCGTCTTAACCTTATTATATTGTGCTAATTTCTGACTATTAAGCTTCTTTCTACATCTAATAAGGATTTTAGTCTAACAACTCTTTCTTTTGCTATGACAAATATAATTTGTAGAAAGAATGACAATTCATGATGGGTAAGAGTATCAAAAGCATTTATTATTGTTCACTTTTTGTTTTTTTGTGTAGAGTGGAGGTTACCACTGTTGACTGGTGTGAAAGGACTGCAACTATATTAAACCTTATGACTTGTTTAACATTTTCATTTAACATAAACTTGTATATGTTTCAAATGATAAATAAACTATCAAGTGGTGCAGTGTGTCGTATCAAGATGATATTTACTTGCTTAAGTTTGATGTAGAAGATAGGTTAGTGCGTGTACTTATGAACTAGAAACAAATTAAAATCATTCCTGATCTTGTTATTTGTTGGTTTAAAAGAATGAGATTGATATCTTCCATGGACTCTGATTTATTGGGAGTTCTTTCGGTATCATAATGCTTATATTTGATTCTAGGTGGATCTCATTTGAGGGCACATGAGCTTTGGTCCTCAAAGTCCAATTCATTTGGAAAGACACCGAGACTGGCAGTTCAAAGGAAGTCACATCAGGCAGGATCCAATCGCAAGTTGTCAGTTCATGCAGGATACCAGTATGTTGTTCTGGATTCATTTCTTTATAGAAGTATTCTAACTAAATTATATGAGAACTAGCTATACACAGTGTCATTTGATCCATTTATGGTGCTTTCCTTTTATCTTTGAATGAACATATATGATTGAGAAAATACATAAGCGGCTTAGAATTCCTATCATTCTTTGTTTTTTACTCCTTGCTTTATTCTTCTCATATTTTATTGCAGGTATTTTTAGATGAAATTACAGCTTAAGTTTGTAGGACTTGGCAATGTGACTAGGTTTGGATATGGAGAGAAGAAAGAATGTTAATTTGCTTGCTGGTGCCAATGGCTAACAATATATAAACCCAGAGGTTCAAGAAGTCCATGGTTAGATAGGTTACTTCTTTAACATATTGTGGTTGGGAACAACAAAGAATATGTGAATATCATGGCGGTTTTATGTTGAAAATCTCTCCCTGAAGTTAGCACTGTTTTCACATCGAGAGGGAAGGTGGAGTTGTCAGCCACTGGTGGCAACATGAGATTTTTCTTATTTCATGGGTGCCATATTTATGGTTGCTATCATTTTTAATTTCCTTTTGTAATTAAAAGAATCAATTTTCACATTGATTAAAATGTTGTTTGATTCACAAGGGCTCCCCTATCCCTTGTTGATTCTAAAAAGATTCTTTTGTCTAGTGTAGCTGAAGTGAGTGGATTTACAAGTGTTGAATTGATCCTTTTTTCTTTCCACAATATTGTTTGATTGATCTGCTTGCGGTCTTCATGTATTTAACCTAGCCTAATTTTTGTATGGTTAAGCTGATTTTTATTCTTCGGATATTTATATTAAACTGACTTTTGCTCTCTCTGTTTATTCTTCTTGCCCTTGTCTTTGAGATTACCATTTCCTATTTTTTGTGCAGTGATGGTAATCGGGATGGTGACAGTGATTTTGTCGCTGGTTTTCTTTTAGGAGGCGCCATATGTGGAACATTAGCATATATTTTTGCTCCTCAGGTGATTAGATATCTTACTTTAGCCTTTAGTAATTTTGGCATTTAAAGTTTCCATCGAAGGACCTAAAGGGACGAAAATTCAAGTGCTGAGTAATGCAAACTGTTCCTTAATCTAAATGCATTATGTAGAAAATAATCATAATATGACATAAAAACATGAATTGATATACAATTGCAGAGCAATTGTCTTCAGCACAAGACATTAGGTTGAGTCTGCATGGGTGAATCATACTAATGGATATTGCTGATATAGAATACTAAATATATAAATAGAATAAAAAAAATTTATTCCTTCTTTTAATAAAAGATAGTGCATAGCAATTGATTGTAAGAGTAACCTGTCATTCCTGTTATTGTATCCATATGCTATTCCTACAACATTGGAAACTATCAGTGCTGAGATGCTGTTTGATAGCATTTCGTCGTCCATTATATAATATGAGTGCTTTCCCTTACCTTTAAATTAGCCGATCCGATGATAATTGTTGAATCTCAACATAATTCCAGCACTTCACACTGGGCAATGTAGACTTATATTCTTTGTTAAATATATAATTGTAATGTGTATGGGTAATCTTACATTGGTTAATGATAAAAAAATATGAATAGCTTATAATAAGTTGGGTAACCCAACCTAAATGGTTTAGACAAAATTTTTGTGTTGTAAAGCCCAATTTATTATAAGTTCAATACATAATATTTTGATTATACTTTGGTTTTATCTTATTTTGACTCCTCGGTCCAAAAAATTTTACATGGTATTAGAGTTGGGGCCCGAACATATTGCATATTGGTCATGTTCCCAGATGGGTCCAAACAGAGGCCTCTGTATGTTGTCAAGTGTCAACTGTATTTAACCCAATTACCTTATCCAGTTGTCACTCGAGAGGAGTGTTAAATATATAATTGTAATGTGTGTCCACATTGATTAATGATAGGAAATATGAACAGCTTATAATAATGAGAGTAATTCAATTTAAATGGTTTAGGCCATTTTGTGTTGTAAAATCCAACTTATTATAAACCCAATACTTAATATTTTGACTATACTTTGACTTTACCTTACCTTGATTCCTAGGGCCCAAAGAATTTGACATTATTATGTTTATATTTCTGCATGTATAGCTGTAATCTATCAGTCTCATCTTAATGACCTATTATTGCTGAATCTTCTTTTTGTGCTTAAATTAAAGCAGTTCACCTGTTCATCAACTTCTATTTTGTTGTTGGATTACATCAATGGGGAATTTGTTCTTTCTTGCTTTGTATCTTTGAAATGTTTGGCTGTCTTATTGTCCTTCTAAAGCTGTCGTTTTGTTGCAAGTGCTGGTTTTATTTTATATTTGTTTTGTATGATTTCAGATCAGAAAATCCCTGCTAAATAAAGATGAATATGGGTTCCGGAGGGCCAAGCGACCAATATATTATGATGAAGGTTTAGAGGTAATATCATAACATAGTTTCTATTACTCTCCCTGAATCTTTGCTGCTGGTAGGAAAGTGCGATGACATTGGTAGATTCTTGACATTATTAACTTCCCTGGAAAGCAGAAGACCAGGCAGACCTTGAACGCAAAAATCAGCCAACTGAATTCTGCTATTGACAATGTATCTTCACGTTTAAGAGGTGGCAATAATTCACCTACTGTGCCTGTTGAAACTGATCCTGAGGTAGGAGCTACAATGTGAGATTTGTTTGTGTTTCTTGGTTATAATCTCTGATACCTCATGCCATTTGAAGATATGCATCTTTGTTCTTATCAATGTGCTTATTGGAGGTTACATTTTGATGTTTAAATCAGAACACAAGTGTTATAGTTAGCATTATTGCAACACCCCGCGCTGGCCTTTTTCATGTGAACTTGAGAACTTGAGGATTTATAATGGCATTAGTAGCCACCTACGGTTGTTCTCTTCATGTGGTGTGACTACTTTATTAGTTGTCAGTTGTCATCCAAAAAGAAATACTGTTTTTTTGAGAATGGGATTTGAATTCTAAATTAATTTTTTTAAACCTATAGTTATTTTGAGAATGGGATGTGAATTCTGAGTTAACTTTTTAAACCTGTAGTCTATCTGGCATTCTGGTCAAAACAAATCCTGTCTACTAGAAAATTGCTGATCTGACACTTGGTGTGGATAATGGTACTGATTGCCCCAAGAGCCATTTTTCTTTACAGCAATAGAGTATTGTGTTTATTATTGTGCTGAATTTTAATTTGATTACATTCCATCGCACAAAAGCACAGGGACCAAGGCAAACAAGCAACCTTAGAATTCCATTTTTCTGATCTTAAGAACCTTTCATGTCAATTTATAGCCTTCTCATGGAATTTTTTTAGAGGCAGAAGTGCTTTCTTTCTATATACTTATTGCTGAAGAGTGGAGGTTACTGAATCTTGATCGCAACCTTAACACAATCTAGTTGCTCAAGGAACTCGAATGCTTTGTCTATATCTTGCAATGAAACTTCACGAGTCAAAGTCTCATCAAGATGGAATTCCTGTTCAACAGTAAAAAGAAATATAAATTTGGATATATTTGATATCATGTCACTTGTATTCTACGTTCTATATATGAAATTTTGCAATACATAATATGAGCACATAACTTATTTTTGCATTTGTGGATCAAAATAGGTAGGTCAGATTTTATTGAGAGCCCACCAAAAACACTCCCCTTTTGAGTTCTGCCTGCCAATAAAGGCAAGAAGTCGATCCTTGCACTATCATTTCCTGAACCTATCAATAATGTTTTTCCTTTCCCCTTAACAATCATAACAAAAGCAACAAATTACTGGGAATTTTTTTAAGAACACAATAAAACTGAGGAATGATACCATTTTTATGGACTGAAGGGCTTGATTGACCAAGGGTGCGGCCAGAGCATTCAAAGCATAATCCCCTCCTAATCCACCATCAGTCAAATCTTTCACAAGTTGTGAAATGGGTTGGTCAAATTCATTTAGGTTTATGAAATGAGTCATTCCAAAAAAAATTCGCTCCTTTTTTTTCAGGCCATTCATATCCACACCAATTATCTTAGTTGCCCCTTGCATTTTAGCTCCTTCTATGATGACCTGCAAAATTTTTTCCCTTAATCATAGGAATTAAGAACACAACAAAAGCAAAAAGAATAATTGAAGGTAGGATTACCCCAACCCCAACAGCACCAAGCCACACTTGAACTCTCTTTAACCTTAGCTTCCTTCCAAGCAGCTCCAAACCCAGTTGAAAACTCATAAGAAGCTTGCATAAGGCAGTGGTACAATCGGATCTATCTTGATAAGATTAGTGGAAGAATAACCTTGTACTCTGACCATGTGGATCAAGTAAACAAGTGACAATTTATGGCCTCTAAATAACATTCTTGTAGTGTCATCTGGCATTAGACCCTTGTGGTTTATTGGGTATTTTAGGCACAAATTGGTCTCCTGTGATGTGCAATTCTCTCATTCTTGGCACTCTGTTATGACAGTTGAGATCACCTTATCTCCTCCTTTTAGCCCATTTACTTTCTCCCCGTTGCTTTCCACCATTCTTCAATTGAAAAATTAATTCATTCCAAGTGATTTTCTTTAAACAAATATGATATTTGAAATTCTTTAAATTATTAAATAGGAAGAAAACAAAGTTTCTACTAATTATTTTGAGATGAAGATTAAGTGTGTAACTTAGACCAATCAAATTAATATAGTGTTGAATTTAAATTCAATCCAACTTTAATATGATAGCAAGGTCCTTTTTAAATTGAAATAACCTTATAATATAATAAGATTCACTTATGAAATCTATATCAACACACAAGTGATATACTTTCATTTAATTAATAATAAACAAGAACAAAGAGAGAGCTCACCCAACGCCTTCATGCCCAATAATTCAAGGGAAAAGAGGCTGATAAAGAGATGGAAAATAGCAAGTAAATTATAAAACCCTCAAAAGAAAAATGGTAAAATAAAGAATACCCACAAATGGAAAACCATTGGCACGTGAGATATCAGTGTGACAATACTAGCATATTACATCTTCACTAACTTATGATTTTGGAGGGTTTACTTGAATCTCTTCCACCTTCAATGGCTCCCCAATTCCCCTTTCCCATATCACTGCAGCTGAAATATCCCAAGAAAACAAAGTTAAGTAATTATTTGTTAGAGAATTAAAAGTTTTAATTTAAAAAATTAGTTATCTATATGTATCAGCCGCATACATTTACAGGTTATGACCTTTGAAATGCTCCTTGACATGATTCTGAAAATAGTTTCTGTGCTTTGTAAATTCTTTTAGGTGCTGAAAAGACGAAGAACACCTCTCTCCTCTAATAATTGGAGTAAAGCACCAAACATAGAAAATGGGACAAGCTCTATTCATAAATTTACACTACAATGAGGATTTTACCCTTCACTAATTACAAGCATGAGGTTCTCTTTTTTTTTTTCTAAAAAAAAAAAAAATGAGTTTATGAGGTGTTCTAATATTATATTAAGTATGAGATTAATTTTTATTTGCACTGTATGGCGCTAATCAAATATAATTTAGTATCCGTTTGGCACAGCTTATGAAAAGAAAAAAATAATTTTAAACTGATTTTAGCTCAGTTTACAGTGTTTGATAAATATCAAAATTAATAAAAGTAATTATAAATACCTTTATGAGTTTATAAGCAGTTTTTAAATTGTATTTTACCAAACATAAATATACAATTAATTACTTTTAGAAATATCACTTTTAGAAAAATAATTTTTTTCCATATCAAAACCTATTTTCATAAGTTGTGTCAAACTAGATCTTAATTTAATGAGAATTCAAAGAAGTAACCTTCTATTTTAAATTATCCTAATTCAGAAATATATAATAAAAATTAAGTTGAAGCATTTTTTTAAAATTTTTTATTATGTGCTAACTAATCATAAATAATATCTTTTAATATAAAAATTATGTTTTCACTTTTTATTTTAAATTTTTTTCTTATGAAATCAAGTATTTAACGCTGAAATAATGTTTTCTTACAGAAATTTATGCAAATGCAACAATGACTCAAATATTATTTTTCAAAGTAAATTTTAAATAAAATGAAAAAAAAAAATTAGGTGCAAAGCAGAAAATCATATTTAAACTGAATTCATAGAAATGAGAATTACTCGAAAAATATTTATTTATGAAGTGACTTTCACTTGTAGCATTATAGAACACAAGATACATATAATTTTTTTATACAATTACTGAATCTTGATAAGAACCTTTACACAATCAGGTTGCTCTACCAGTTGGAAAGCATTGTTTACATCTTCCAATGAAATTTCATGAGTCAAAAGTTCATCAAGATGGAGTTCCTGCACAAACAACATAACCACAAGGAATTATTTTCCGTCATTTAACAATAAAATTTTCTTTCTTGTATTTATATTTCTAGCATTTAGCAATATAATTTATTTTTTCATAAATTGAAGATTTTTAAATGACTGTTGATGATTATGATTTAGTGGATGTTTGTTTTATAATTCATAACAGTTACATCAAATCTGTTTGGTTAATTAGACTATCTTGGTTAATTAGACTATCAGTTAAATCAAACAGGTTTTAAATCTTTAATATTTTTTCATACTATAAAGTATTATATATTAATTATTAAATTGTTAATAAAATTAAATATATAAGTATATTTATATTTAAAATTAAGAGAGAGAATTTTAGAGGTTTAAAAATCTTATACAACATAATGAGATAAATACTGGATAAGAAATTAATAATCATGGATTTTTATTTTTATTTATTTATTTAAAAATTATGAGTAACTCGCCTTTTTATTGCATTTGTCAAGTAAGATGGGAAGATCAGATTTAACCTTGAGGCCGCCAAAAATACAACCCTTCAAATTTCCACCAATCAAAAGGGGGAGGGAGTTGATTTGCACATTTGCATCATTTGATGAACCCACCACTATTGTTTTTCCTATTCCCTATTATATATAAAACAAAATCATTTAATATATAATCTTAATTAATTAGTTAATTTTCCACTTAATCACTCATTATCAAAGACAAATCTTTTGACTTTCCTCGAAGGAAAAAAAAAATTATTTCAATAAAAAATATTATTTTTGTCTGAAAAAATATGCTTATTTTTATTTTTTTATAATTATAGTCAATTTTTCTTTTTTAAAAAATAATTAATAAGTTAATTTATTAATATATCCCTATTTAATATTTATCACACCATATTTTTATCAACAAATTATTAATTAAATATTAAACTAAATAATACATGTTAAAATTAAATAATAATTATTTTCAAGATAATTATTTATTAATAATAATGATGGGTATTTGTGGAAAATGTAAAGTAAAAAATTATTATTTTAATTAAATTAATTATTTTTTTTAATATGTGTGTGAAAATAAAAATAATTTTTTTTTTTGAACTAAAATAATATTTTAAAAATGAAAGAATTAATTAATCAAGAAAAATAAAATTTTATAAACGATGAATTAGTTAATTAGATTAAATTTTTTAAAAAAATATGATATTTTACTCTTAAAAATATAAAACCACTTTAATTACCGGTTTTGTGGCTAAGAGAGCTTCATTAATTAAAGGTGCGACGCCTGTGCATTCAAGACAATAGTCTACTCCAAATCCATCATTCAACTCTTTTATCATTTCTGAAATGGAATTTTCACAACCGTCCACATTTATAAAGTCTGTCATTCCAAATGCTTTCCCTTTTTCTTCCTTTTTTTCATTTTTGTCCACACCAATTATTTTAGTTGCCCCTTGAATTTGAGCTGCCTCTATAGCCTGCATTCACAAACAAATAATTTAATTAATTTTAACATTTCTCAATTTATGAAGAAAATTATATCAGACTTTTGAAAATTTTAATATTTTTCAAATTTAAATCAGATTATGAACTGTTCAAACGGCTGGGAAATATTATCACCTTTTTTTTTTTTATATAAGAATGTTATGGAATTAAGATAAATATTATAGTTGTTGAGAAAAACTGGGATCACTTGTCTAAATTTATTTTAATCCATTCAGCTTTAATGCTACATATTGTAAATATATAACTCCGTACCTAATGCAATACTGATACACTTGAACACAAAAATACTTTTGATCAGAATCCTTGTATCCTAGTTAATTTATGTTATCATAGTCTCGAACGGCTATTTATTTATTATTTTTAATATCAATTCTCTATTTTATTTAATATTATATTTTTTATTTTTTATATGATTATATAATTTTTTTAAAATTAAAATTTTTTTTATAAATAATACGAGATATAAAAAAAATATAAAACAAAAAATACAACATCAAATCGACTTTTCTCCCATTTCTACTTATCTTTTCTACTCCATTGTTTTGTCGATTCTCTCCCAGCCCTGAACGGCTAAAGACTAATTGTCCTCTTTTATTTATTTTTTAATTGTCTAGTGTTTTCATTGAAATTCTTAAATAATTGAAGCTATTAATTATTAAAGTGAGTCTTTATGGCTCAATTATATTAAGGTCGCCATTATAATTAAAAGATCATTCTAATCAAAGTAAAATTTTCCAAAAATAAAAAAAGTAAATATCAACCATTATAGGAGTAAAAATTAGATTGTTAGACAAACATTCCGTTAAAGGTTATAAAATTTAGTGATAATTGTAAGTTTTCCTTGGTATATAAAAAAAAAAATATGAGACATACGTACCCCAAGTCCAACAGCACCAAGGCCAATGACAGCGACACTAGACCCTTTCTTAACCTTAGCAGCCTTCCAGGCTGAGCCAAAACCAGTGGAGAACCCACAAGAGAGGAAGCTTGCATGTGATAGATTTAGAGTCGGATCAATCTTTACAACATAATTGACATCAATTACCATAAATTCTGTCCATGTAGAGCAAGAAAGCAGATGGTAGAGTCTCTGCCCTCTAATTGACATTCTTGAAGTGCCATCACTCATTAGCCCACTGAGGGCTACAGGGTGTTTTAAGCATAAATTAGTCTTTCCTGATTTGCAATTCTCACACTCTTTACACTCCCCAATAAAGGCTGGAATCACTAAATCTCCTTCTGTTATATCTTTAATTTCATCCCCAGTGCTCTCCACCACTCTGCAAATAATTAACATATGATTCTATTGTAAAACTTACTTTCAATTCTTGTCAAAAGAAAGAACAGATTTGATTCAGACATTTAGAAATTATTAGGTAAAGGTCATGAGATAAACGTTATACGTACCCAACACCTTCATGCCCAAGAACTCGAGGGTACATTGGCTAAAATAAGAAATGATAAAAAATTATGACATGATAAAAGATTTAATTAAAGAAAGCATATACATATAGTGTACTAACAGTAGGGAATCCATGGGAGCACAAGATATCAGTATGACAAAAACTTGCATACAACATCTTAACTCTGATTTCTGATGATTTTGGAGAATCTACTTGTATTTCTTCCACTTTGATTGGCTCTCCATCTCCCCAACACACTGCAGCTGAATATATGCCATCATTTTAAGTTATTATTCAAATGGCAACAAAACAATAATTATATATATATATTTATATACCTTTGCAGGTTATAATTTGTGAACCGCTGCTCTTAGACATAGTTGAGGAATGGAGACGAAATATTGTTTTTTAATCCTCTTTCTTTGTCTGTCTGTCTGTGTTCCTACTTGCAAGTCTCTTCCTATTACTCTTCAATATATAATTAAAAGGTAAATTACAATTTAATTCTTCAATTTTTATCTTAACAATAAAATAATCCTTATATTTAAAAAAATATATAATTAAATTTTATATATTCACCTGTGAAACAATTTAATCTTTTCATCCATGTTAATTTTTTCGTTACATACAGGTGAAAAAATTAAAATATCCCTTATCCACTCATCAATTTTCCATAAACCCAAATAGATAAAAAAATTAAAAAAAAACTGAAAAAACGAAAACATAATTCTTCGGTAATGCATGAAGAAACTCAAAATAAAGAATACAAGTGGTAATTTTTTTTTTTTTTTTTTTTGAAAGAACAGGTAGAGGATTAAGATAAAACCCACAACATTATTAATTTTTAATACAATAATTTCTGCAAATTGAAACAGGATTCCAAGTTGAGCTTCTTCGCCAATTTCTTTTTCTCATACTTTCAATTTTATATCCAAGTCTCAAACTCTCTGTTTCAGAACCAGAAAACCTTTTAGGCAAACACAAAAGCCTTTCACCAGTTTGCCTCTCACCTCCATCAATATCAAATCTCCATCGATTTCCAGCGTAAAACCACCACTATCAATGCCCTCTGCCCTAGAAAAATCAAGCCACCATCAAATCCTCTTTTCAATCAAATTTCAGAAAAACATGATAAATATAAACACAATTGAAGGGAGGAAATATACTAAAAAATATCTCCATCAAAATCCCTCAAAACAACTTTTCTTAAAGGGAAAAAATCACACACACACACAAAAAAAAAAAAAGGTAGAGGATGAGAGCATGGAGACCCAGTCCTATTTGCAGGACTATAAGCCAGTTCGTATGTCTATAAGCCACGCAGCAGGAGTAAGGTTTGGGTTATTAGCCATTGTAACGCTTTGATATGGGGGACGGACAGACCTGGGCATGAAGCCACGACCAGAGGAAGCCACCGGGTAGAGGATCCCCTGTTGCTGTTGTTGTTGAGCCGATGAATTTGGGTTTTTGTTTGGAGTCTAATGAAAAGGTTCTGGGACGTGTAGAAGTTGTAAAGTGAGAATGGAGAAGAGTAGGGAGTCGATGGATTGTTTTTCTGTATTTATATTTTTGATATTTTTTATTTTTTTTAAAATTAATTATAATTTATCTTTATAGTCTGATTGAATATATTAAATTTTTTTTTTTTAATTTTTTAAAAATATATTAATATTTTTTTTGATATAATATATTTTTAGACTTTTGTCATTAATCAACTTTTAGTCGATCCTATCATTTATTTTATTTTTAACACAAATGTTTTTAACC
This sequence comes from Aleurites moluccanus, assembly GCA_948193065.1. Lineage (NCBI taxonomy): Eukaryota > Viridiplantae > Streptophyta > Magnoliopsida > Malpighiales > Euphorbiaceae > Aleurites > Aleurites moluccanus. The sequence goes on from CANXYC011892070.1 coordinate 45,887, forward strand.
TTTATTTTTAATTAATTACATTTTATTTTTGTTTTAAATTTTTTATAAGGTTAAAAATAAATTTTAAAATAAAAAATAAATAAAAATATTTTTTAAAAAATATTTTTTATTTTTTATTTTAAAAAATAATTGTAGAGAAAATTCTATTTAGAAGATAATTTTGTATATTATTAGCTTTCCTATTTAAGAGATAATTTAGGAGATAATTAATTTTTCTATTTAGAAAATAATTTTGTATATTATTAGCTTTCCTATTTAGGAGATAATTAGCTTTCCTATTTAGGAGATAATTTTGTATATTATTAGGTTTCTATTTTGGCTAGGTTAATGTGTATAAAAAACCGGCATTATTGTTTGGTAATAAAAATAAGAGAAATACAATTCTCTTTCAATTATTCATAATAATTTAAGAAGAAATTAAATTATTTCTTGTTAAATTTTTTAATATAAATAAAAAATTTATTTTCATATTTTTGATAAATTTAAAAATAAAAAGTAAAAAATATTTTTTGAAAAAAATTTATTTTTTATTTGTTATTTTTTTAAAAATAAAATAAAAATATTTTTACTTTCAAATTTATCAAAAGTATGAAAATATATTTTTTAATCCTAAAAAATGTAAAGGAAAAAATAGAATGTAATTAATTAAAATTAAAAAGTAAGGGCATTTCTATCTTTTTACTATCCTTGTAAAGTTGACTAACAGTTGACTAACGGCAAAATTAAACGAAATGATCTACAGTATATTATGATATTCGTCGGGAGAAGTTAGTATATTTTTTAAAGGTTAGAGAAGACTTATTGTATTAGGTCATTCTATAAGAGAGAAATTATAATTAACCCTTTTTTTTATTTACTTTTGATAGAAAACTTATTTTTAGACATTGATTTATTTTTTTTATTTTTTATAGTGATTTGTTTCCTTTTGAAAATAAATTACCATATTAGGTTCTTGAAATTTTCTGAAAGTTGTTTCTTATATAAATTTTAGGGTTGAAACAGTTTTTGATTGAATTAAAATAATATTTTTGTGTAAAAATTATTTCTTTCAATTTTCAGTATTCTTTTTAATCAACAAATTTTGATACTTATTAATTTAGTATTCATCTAAAATCAATAAACTCTTAAAAGACTTTCGTTACGTTAGTTGGTATCAAAACTTTCGTTCCTTGAAAACCATGCTATCAAATAGAGGACGCCAGACTGTACCTGTAGAAGATATTTATTATCATTATGCAATAACTCAAATGGATCAACGTATCATGAACAATATGGAGGAACGTATGACACAAATGATGAAATAGTTAACCCAACGGATGAATGAGCTTTTAAGAGATCAAATATTTAATTTTCATGTCTCAAAAATAATAGCAAATGTCAATTGGGATTTACCTTCAGCATTTGATGATTATTCTAATAAAAAAATATTATTATCTACAATAATAGTTTTATCATCTATTGAGAATCGTAATAATATCGGAGAATCGCAACAGATCACAACACTGATTCACAATAATGAAAAATATTATTATGAAAATTCAATATCAATTAATTTTTTTACCATTTTTTATTTTATATTCCTTAAAAGAATTTTAATTGAAGCTATATTAAAAATTATTGGACTGATTGGATGAGAAATATAATAAATATTGACAAATTTCATATTCTTTATAAGTATTTTCAAATGATAAGAAAAAATATAGTGAGTCAAATTTGAGGACGAATTTTTTCTACCATAGAGAGAATGATAGAGACCAACAAGAGTTGTGTTTTTCTATATTTGTATTTTTTATTTTATTTCTTTATTTTTGATAAGAAACTTATTTTTAGGCATTGATTTGTTTATTTATTTAAGTTATTTTTTATTTATTTTATTATTTATGTAAATCTGATGATTTGTTTCTTTTTGTGAATAAATTACCATATTAGGCTCCTAGAGTTTTCTGAAAATTATTTCTTATATATGGTTATGTAAATTTTAGGATTGAAATAGTTTTTGATTGAATTAAAATAATATTTTTGTGTGAAAGTTATTTTTTTCAATTTTTAGTGTTCTTTTGAATCAAAGAATTTTAACGCCTATTAGTCTGAAATTTATATAAAATCAACAGACTCTTAAAATGTTTTCGCTACGTCAGTTGGTATCAGAGTTTGCGCTCGTTTATTAAAAACCATGCTATCAAGGAAAGGATGTCAGACTGTACCTATAGAGAAGGTTTATTACTATGACGGAACAACTCAAATAGATCAACATATCATGAACCATATGAAGAAATATATGATACAAATGATGAAATAGTTAATCCAGTGGATGAATGAGTTTTTAAGAAATCAAATATTTAATTTTCATTCTTCCAAAATAATATTAAATGTAAATTGGGATTTACTTCTAGTATTTAATAATTATTTTGATGAAAAAATATTATTATTTACAACGATAGTTTCATAATTTATTGAGAATCATAACAATATCGGGGAATCACAATAGATTACAACACTGATTCACAATAATGAAAAATATTATTATAAAAATTCATTATCAATTAATCTTTCTACCATTTATGGTTTTCTATTGTTTAAAAAAAAATTAATTGAAAGTTATATTAAAAATTATTAGACTGATTGGATGAGAAATATAATGAATATTGGAAAATTTCATATTCTTTATAGATATTTTCAAAGGAGAAGAAAAAATATATCGAGTCAAATTCGATGATGAATTTTTTCATATCCTAGAGAGAATGATGAAGACCAATAAGAGTTGTGTTTTTTTATATTTATATTTTTTATTTTCTTTATTTACTTTTAATATGAAACTTATTTTTAAGTATTGATTTGTTTCTCTATTTAAGTTATTTTTTATTTATTTTCTTATTTATGTAAATTTGGTGATTTATTTACTTTTGGGAATAAATTACCATGTTAGGTTCGTAGAGTTTTCTGAAAGTTATTTCTTATATATAGTTATGTAAACCTTAGGCTTGAAATAATTATTGATCAAATTAAAATAATATTTCTTTGTGAAAGTTATTTATCGCAATTTTCGATATTTTTTTTGAATCAACGAATTTTAATACCTATTAGTTTGATATTCATTTATAATCAACAGACTTTTATAAGATTTCCACTATGTCAGGAGTTTGGGGTCTCAATGGGCAGCGGTGACACCACAATGGTAGTAGCAGAGGTGCTCTTAGCAGCGATGGCAGCGACGGGAAAGGAGAGAGTGGCAGTGGCAGAGAGACTTGAAAGAGAGAAGTAGATATAGTTTAGGAAGGAGATAGGGTATTTTGGGTGTATTTTATTTTATTTTAAATTTTTGGGATGAGATATAATTTTGATTCTCATGTTTAGTCCTAGGAGTACATCAGCTTTTAATGTTTTTCAAGGTACAACTTTGACCCTAATATTATTAAAATTTGCAATTCTGACCCTTATTTCCATTAACTTCAATCTCTGAGCCCCACATGAATTAAAAAATACAAATTATAATTTAGTTTCTAAAATTTTATTTATTTACAAAAAATGTATTTTTTAAATTAAATGTATAAAAAATAAAATAAATTAATAACTAAATAAAAATTAATTATTTTATTTAATTAAAATTAAAATAAATATTATTTTTAATTTAAAATTACTTTTTATTAAATTTAAAAAATTAGTTTTTATTTAACTATTTACTTTTCTAAAATTAAAATAAATAAAATTATTTTTTTAATTATTTAATTTATTTTCTTATTTTATAAAATTTGAAAATTATTTTTATATATTTAATCGAAAAATTATTTTTTTATTTCATTAAAATTAAAATAATAAAAAAATAAATTATTTTTCTCTTATTATATATATATGATATACTTTTAGTTATTTTACTATAATTTAATAAAAAATAAAAAAAGTAAATAAAATGATCAAATTTGTTAACAACATCAAAATACAATGACTAATTGCGTTTATTTCTTCAAATATTATTATTTCTAAAATATTGTCAATTTTTTTTATATATATTTTTCTTGCTTTTCATTTAATAATTAAAATTAGAATATTTAAAAATATATGTGAATAATTTTATGTATAAAATATTCATACATAATTTTATTTATTTATTTATTTATTTTTAGTATATTTTAATTTAAAATTAATATAAATTACTTTTTATTTAATTAAAATAATTACTTTTTATTTAATTATTTAATTTATTTTCTTATTTTTTATATATTTGATTAAATAAAATTATTTTTTTCATAGTTAACAAAATAAAATAATTTTATTTTAATATACAAAAATATTTTTTAATAAAATATACAAAAATAAGAAAATAAATTAAATAATTAAATAAAAAGTAATTATTTTAATTAAATAAAAGTAATATTATTTATTTTAATTTTAAATTAAAATATATATAAAATAAATAAATAAAAATATAATGTATGAATGATATACATAAAATTATTCATATATATTTTTCAATATTATAATTTTAATTAAATAAAAAAGAAATATATATATATATATATATATATATATATATATATATATATATATATATATATATATAAAAGACGATATTTAGATATGAAAGTATTTAAAAAAAGAAGAGCAATTAATTTTTATATTTTAATTTTGTCAATAAATTTAGTTATTCGTCTACTTTTTTTTATTTTTTTATTAAATTTTAATAAAATGACTAAAATTATCTTATATATGTATAAAAAAATAAAAAATATATATTTTAATTATTTTAATTTTAATTGAATAGAAATATTTTTTAATTAAATATATTAAAATAATTTCCAAATATATAAAATTAGAAAATAAATTAAATAATTAAAAAGTAATTTTATTTATTTTAATTTTAGAAAAGTAAATAGTTAAATAAAAATTAATTATTTTAATAATTTTTATTTAGTTATTAATTTATTTATTTTTTATATATTTAATTTTAAAAAATATTTGTTTGTAAATA
>CANXYC011892181.1:0-16858 GCA_948193065.1 Aleurites moluccanus
GTTTTGATTCTTTATTTTAATGCTCTACCAAAATAAAGAAGATGAGTTAGGAAAACGTACCTTTGCCCTAACTTTTAGGGATACTGGCGGACAGAGTGCTTTTCCAGACCGGAGTTCCACCTTGGATTGGATGACACCCGAGGAGATGGGTCGGGAAGCCTTCTTAGCTCTTAAGAAAACAAACCGGCGGAGGGACCTTGCTTCGAGGAAAGATTCAACTGAGAGGCTCAATACGCCCCTAATAGCAACTCTTTTAAATCGAAAGAGAGTTAAAGAAGAAGAAAATATTACTTGGAGAGGAAAAAAGACGAAATCTAGTGACGAAAATGATTTCTTGTCTTTTTTCCTTGCTTTCGCGAGTTTTTTCTGTGTGTCACCGTGTGTTTTTTGTCTCTTTAGAAGGTGGGGGGAGGCTCTCTATTTATAATAAGAGCTTTGGGGGTCGAATCCCATCATTTTTTGATGTGGGATTTGGAAGAAATCAAGTGCAGAACGTCGCTACCGCCGGTAAGAGAAGCTGCTGCCGCCACAGTGCCTTGAAGGAGGGCGGCTGCCTCCCAGGTGCCGCCACCCCTCTCTGGCGGCAATGCCAAGCCTAGAGGGTGGTACCTGCACTCCAACTTCATTTTGAGGCCGTTTCGAGTCTGCCCGAGCGCGGGTTTGGTTCCGGGGAATGTCGTTCGAGTTGGCATGAGTCCGAGGGGTGTAGAAAATAAGTGTTCACAGGTACACAGTTCACTTCTCGATTTTGTTAGAAGTTTCAGGAGGCTATGGGTACCCAGTTATGGTTCAGTACTGCTTTCCATCCGTAGACAAATGGGCAGTCAGAGAGGACAATCCAGACTTTGGAGGATATGCTGAGATTGTGTGTTCTTGACTTCAAAGGTAACTAGGATTATTATCTACCATCGATTGAGTTCTCCTATAATAACAGCTATCACTCTTCTATTGGTATGGCTCCATTTGAAGCACTATATGGTAGGAAGTGTAGATCTCCAGTGTATTGGGTGGAGCCAGGAGAGATGCAGCTAGAGGGGCCAGAGTTGATTAGAGAGACTATGGAAAATGTGCCTATGATCAGAGAGCGGATGGGGACTGCCTTCAATAGGCAGAAGAGTTATGCTAATCCAAAGAGAAAGGATGTATATTTTGCAGTTGGTGATCATGTCTTCATTAAGGTCTCACCTATGAGGGGTGTTATGAGATTTGGGAAGAGGGGTAAGTTATCACCAATGTTTAAAGACTCGTTTGAGATTCTTGAGAAGACTAGTAATGTGGCCTACAGATTGGCTCTTCCACCTAGCATGAGCCACGTACATCCGGTTTTCCATATCTCGATACTGCGGAAGTATGTGTCTGATCCATCACACATATTGGAGGTTCAGGATGTGGATCTCAGTGATGACTTGTTTTATGAGGAGCTTCCAGTGGAGATCATTGATCGACAGGTCAGACAGCTATGGAATAAGGAGATCTCGATGGTAAAAGTGCTTTGGAGGAACCAGTCCATGGAGAAGTGCACTTGGGAGAGTGCGCAAGAGATGAGGAGCAAATATCCCTTCCTATTTTAGCAATGAGGTATGTATCTATTTAAATTTGATGACGAATTTAATTGTAGGGGGTAGAATATAATACCCTATAAATTTCTGACTCACATGTATGAATTAGTTTTCAGAATATGGTTCAAAAGTCTTGAAATGATGGGAAATAATTTTAGAGACACAGTTAGAAAGCGAATTAATTACTTTTCTGAAAAGCGGCAGTGTTCAAGAAATTAGCAGTCCGGTCAACAGAAGAATTTTTGAAGTTGACCTGGGGATAAAAGATCATCATAATGCATATGTAATTTTGGTAAAAAGAAACAAGTGAAAATCATATAGGAACACTGAAAAAATAACCAATGGCCAAATCGTAAATATAAGGAAGTTTAAGGTGAATAGTTGAAATGGGTCCGTTGGAGTTACAAAATGACTCTGGAACCATTTTTATAAATAAGTATAAATTAAAATAAGCTTATTTACTCCCCAATTTGAATTTCAAATCCTGACAGAATTGACAGAATAAATTATAGAAGATTTTGAACCAAAGTGTGATATATGAAAGTTTGGGGATTAAGTTGTAATTTATCAAATTGAATTTTCTATATATTTCACACTTAGGAAAAATTGTTCATCTTTCTCTTCTTCTCTCTTTCGTGGCCAAACCACCTTTCCTTCCATTTCCTCTTCACTTCTTCACCTTTTTACATCAAATTTCTTGAAAAATCCATAGAAAAATTAAGTCCTAACATAGTTCTGTCTATTTCCATCATTAGTTTGCAAGAAGAAGCAAAGGAATTCAAGGAATAATTGAAAGGGGGATTCGGCTCATTCACTCTATTTAGGTAAGGATGTGTTGTGTTTGATTTTATTATTTAATTAGATGTTAATTAGGTTGAATTAGATGGGTATTTAGTTAGATTACATCAATTGATGTAAATTATTAGAAATCCCTAAATTCCTAAACCTAATGGAAGTTGTTAGCTTTAGCTATGTCAATTGGTATTATATTTTATTAATTGATGTTAGAATATGCTAATTGGATGTGAATAGGTGACTAATTGATGATTGGTTTGATGTAGAACTCAATTGGTGACAAGGTTGCCTTATTTGGCTTCATTGGTAATTAGTAGGGAAAATCAATTTTTCAAAACTATTTGGAAGCTTAGGTGATTCTAATATGCATCTAATAACATGCCAAATGTATTTAAATTGAATTTGGAAACCTTTTGTTGAAGTTGAGTTTTGGCTGAAACCCAATCACTATTTATGCCTTTAGATTTTGCTTGTTTTCTTCATATTTTCCATATCCAATTTGACCTCATTTGATGTTGATTAATATTATTTCTTTGATGCCTATACTATTGTGAACAATGTAGCTTGATATTGATTGAATTGGGCAAGTCAATTTTGTACCCTAACCTAACCTATTGGCTTACCACTGTATGCCCACCATGTATTTGATGAAATGCCTAGTTCATTTGCCTTTGGCCTATTGCTTTGTATTCCATAGGCCTACCATTTGAATGTCATTGTCACCAGAGACGTTGGCATGCCAATTGGCCTACCGTTTTCCATCGCCAAGCCAACTTTTATTCCATGTCTTTCTTAATTGCCAAACCATTTGTCATTGATTATATGTTACTTATAGCATTGCCATTGTTCTTATTGATGATTGATTGACTGATATTGAGTTTATTGATATGGAGGATGTCATTATTGCATAATGGTATCTATTGATATATTGTTTCTTTCTATTGACCCTAATGTTGCTTGATAGAGCCACCAACCCGACAGGGTAGTGGGAAAATACTGTCAGCGATGTGCACATTGTATTATTGATGCCCTAGCTAGGAGGGGTTATGGTTCTGGCCATAAGACCTGATCAGTCTTATGCTTATTGATATTGATATACTATTGGAGACCTATATGTTCATATATGGTCCATATTGATTACTGGAGATTATATAATTTCATACAGTCCATCTCTTTATATGTCTTTCCATATGTTACTGAGACTGTACTTTATTCTTTGGCTATACTGTGACCTATTACAGATTCTGTATACTCTTATCTGTCCTATTGACACCATTGCTCCATTATTTACCTACTGTTTATTGTTGATGCATATATATTCACTGAGTATCTTATATACTCACCCTTTATTTGTTTACCCATTTCAAGAAAGGAGTAGAGTGCAAAATCCTGTCGTCTGTCATCCAGAATTTCTGCCAGCATTACTGATGTATATATTCTATTTTGTATTATATTTTTTATGTTCATAATCTAGCTGCTCTATGGGGTATGTATGGGTTAACTAGGAAATGAACATGTGTATATATGATATTTGATGATATATGAGTTATATGATGTTTATATGATATGATATATGGATTGTTACAGCCAATTGCAGAAATTTACAGAATGAATTATAGAATAACAGAATGGATGGTAACTAACTAAAATGGATAATATATTGTGGTTTATAGATTATGCATGTGATACTGGGTTCTACGGGTGCCGGTCACCATTGGCATCTCCTGTGCCCTAGGACCTTCGAGATCCAGAAACGGGTCGTGACATATATATATATATATATATATATATATATATATATATATATATATATATATATATATATATATGAATCTATTCTTTAATCAATTAATGTAAAACCCTAAATATTATTGTATTTTCATAACTTATTAAATTTTCGACTCATTCTTCCTTTCTATTATGGATTTCAGGTGTTAGAGAACCTGTTAACATGATAGACAGAGCTTCTTGATTGTTTTTCTCTCTAAGAAGCTAATGTATTGACTTGACAATTATATATAATTTACAACTAATATATATATATATATATATATATATATATATATATATATAATTAAATAAATATATTTTTTAATAGCTAATGATTTTGGATTTATAAATTGAATTTTAGGAAAAATTTATTATTTAAATTTATGAAAATTAAATAAAGTTTAAATTAGAAAAGTATTTTCACTTAAAAAAATTAAAGAATAATTTGATAAAATTAAAAAATAACTAAAAAAATATTTGTGAAAATAATTAAAAAATATTTTAATAAAAGAATTAAAAGAATATTTTGAAATAAAAAATAATTAAAAGAATGAAAAGGTAAAAGATATAAATGACCTCAAAAATCACTAAAGACCTCAAAAATCACTAAACTTTAATTTATTTTTTTTAATATGGTCACCAAATTTTAATTTTTTTCAATATGATCACTAAATTTTAGCTGACATGGCATATTGATGTGGCAGTTTTGTTTACGTGGCACACATGTGGCATACTAATGTGTTAGGACTTGTATAAATAACATGACACATATACTTTTCGGCCAAAATTTCATCCAGTGATTAACATATGAAATAATTTTGAAAGTTTTATGACTAATTTCAAAAAATTTCTATTTAGTGACCAACTTTAAACTACCCCTAAAGTTTAGTTATTTTTTTTGTTGCAGTTAATATCCTAGGAACCTGAGAGTTGACCAACTTTGATCAATTATCGGTAATCAAATTTGAAGTTAATTTTAAAGGTTTCTTTGTTGGAATTTCTTTCACATAACTTAAGTAAAGTAAATAATTAGTAGATTAAAAAAATTAAAAGTAAGATGAAAGGAAGTAGGGAAGAGAATGGACTATAGTAGTGGCAATATTGTGAATAATTGGGAATCATAAGGATAAATTGAGAAATTCAGCTTAAGTAGTATAATTCTTTGAAATCACTCACATTTATAAATCTACGTGAAATTTTAAAGACTCAAAAATAGACTTAGTTTCTCCCAATTCTAATTCCATGGCAAGTTATGCTAAGAAGAAAAGGTAAGTTTAATTTCCTAATGAAACTAATATTAAATCTTATAGTTAGCAATTGGTTTAGTTAATGAAACTACCTATTAGGAATCTAGTTAAATGACATCATGGCAATGAAAGCTTGATGATGTAAGCATGACAATGTCATATAAAATTTTTAACACATCATTGGACCATTTGTCATGCATGATGTTAATAAATTATTGGACTATTTAGTGTGCATGGTGTTGAGAGATGATTGGACTAAATGTTGAAGAATTAATGGATGTAGGAAGACAAAAGGAAATAGAATTGTGCACAATTTGGTGGAAACAATCAAAACCTTTTTCATCCAAAAACCCATCTATTTCTTCATCTTTTTTTTTTTTTTTTTTTGAAAAATCAAACACTTCAATTCCAAATCATCACAACCAAGATACAATAGATATAATTCTAAGTTAGACTTTTGAATAGGTGGAGTAATTGGGTGTTAATTCAAGATGGAGGAGAATGATTACAAGGAAGATCTCTTCATAGGTTAAAAAAAAAATTTAATTTGAACCTTAATTCAATTTTATGGTTTTGAATGTTAGATTAAGTGTTTAATTGGATAATTATTAAGTGAATTTTGTAAGTAGAATTGTAAAATTAAAATTAAAATTTCGAAGTAAGAAGATAAAAGAGGAGTTTTGGTTTGAAGTTGTATTTGGTGAAGTTAGCATATAGAAGAAATGTTGAAATGCTGAATTATGGGAATTTCTAGTTATAAACAGAATTTTGGGCTATCAATTTTCTAGTCATAAAAACATATTTTGAAAATTTATAAAACATAAAAGTTGTAGATAAATATGTCTAATTTAAATGTCTTTTACATAGTTTTACCAAATTCTAATTGTATTAAAAGATGTTGAGTACTGAACTAAACCGGCTCGAATTGCAGGGTCAATTATAATTGCTGTGTTTTGATTATTTGAGTGACATAGAGATAGAATTAAACAAAGTGATAAACATAAAAAAAAAAAAAATTTATATGTTATCTAAAATCTTCTGAAAACAGAACTAAATTTGGATATATATAAATTAATTACAACTAAAATAGTGAGGTCTGCCCGGATGAAAGTTGCTGAGTGACAGACTGGTTGTAAGGCAGGTTTAGAAATTACACTATAAATTCGGTAGTAATGGAATTAATCTGAAATTTGAGTATGTTGGAGCCTGAGATGTTTAATTTAATTAGGAAAAATAATTAAAATAATTGAATAAGTATAGATGTAGATATGAAATAATGAACTAAGGCTGCCAGTAGGGAATAGGTAGGATATAACTCTAAAATTTGGGAATTTTAGGAAATCTTCTTAATTAAAGTTTAATTCATATAGGTTCATATCAAATTGGCACTAAATTATATTTAATTGTATGTGTAGCATCAAAAGAGAAGGATAAGAATGTATGTGATCATTCCTATTGCCTTTGTTAAATAAAGGAGGAAACTTAATTTTGGATTTTTTTTTACATAAAAGGTGAGTAATATGTATATTACTTTACTTGAATTCATTATCCTATGAAATTATTGAGATTTTCTTGATATATTTACTTGAATCCATTGGCATGTTTAAATGATTGAAAATATCTATTTATTGAATTACCTTATTTCTTAGTTGAATGCCTTATTGAATGAAACCCTTAAAAGTTCTTAAGTTTGTTCTTTTGGCATTCAATGATTAGGCATTTTATATGGCATTAATAAAATGACAGAAGTTTTAATGATATTGTGCACAATGATTTAATGATCCTAACTAAGAGGGGGTTAAGATCCTAACTATGTGGTCTAATTAATCGTATGAGTGAAAAACATGCTACCGGACTGTAACCTCTGCTTAGATGATCAAATGATGATTATGTCATTGATTATGATAATGTGATACAATTTGTATCTTTAATGCCATAATGAAGAAACTTGATAATTGAGCCTAAATGCTAAATGACTCTACTAGTGAATAATTTGTTTATTTCTTCTTTCTTATGAATTCTTTATTTTGAGACTGATCATACTTGTTATTATATATTTTATCAATTTTGTTGATACCATTATCTTTCTTGTCGGCTAAGTTCCCTACCCAGCCTCATAAGTAAGGTAATATATGTATTACTCATTAAGTTTCCAAACTCATCCTGTTGTAATTTAAATATTTTTTCAAGACTCTATAGATAGTGGTGTTTCCAGCTTACTTTCTACCTCCTATTGGGAACCGACTGTATCTATGTAACTGCCTCTACTATAAAATTTGTATTTTGTTTTACTCTAAAAATGCTCCATGATCATAATATTAGTATAGAGGATGTGTAGTTACTGTGTTATCAACTTAATCAAATACTGGTTAGTAATATATAAATTTTAATTAAGTTACTGCATATATATTGATAACGAATTGCTAATTGAAGTATGGGAATTTGATATAAAATTAAAGTTGAGGGTATAAGGTAGGATTATAGAAGTGTTAATTTTCTTACAAATTTTGAAATGTCATCTAATTGATTAGTCGTAACTTGGGATTGTTGTAATTACAAAAGAAACTTTGGCGAAATTTTTTATGAAATTTTAATAACTTAATAATTTGTAAGGTAAGATAGTTTCTACTGGTTTAAGAGACCTTAAGTCTTCCTATTCCCTAGGATCGTCATATCTCTAAAGTGGAGATGTGACATTACCCTAACATTTAGTGTGTGTATTATATTTTTGTACATATATATAGAATTAGGGTTGCACTTTTATGTAGGCTTTTACATGTTTCATTCATGCTTATTGTCAGAGAAAAAATGAGAATTAATATTCTTTAATTGCTAGATAGATAACAAGAAAATAATTCTTTTTTTTTAGTTATTCAGATCTTGATGATTTCTTCACCATTATTGTGCATTATAATGGTGAATTTGGAGAGTATGGATACTTTGATGGATAAACTATGATTATGACAAACTGTCATATGGACAAGTTGTCCATGATTCATTTATATTTGAAGAACCAACAAGTGTTAAAACTTGATGGATGCATGCAGTATTATTGGAAAAGGTATAATTGAGACTTTCACACAGATATTGAATTGCTTTAAAATGATAAAAGTGTTATAGAGATAGGACAACATGGAGTTGAATAGGGGCAAATTGACTTGTATGTGAAATATTTGGATGAAGATGATTTGGAGGACTTGGTTGATTCCCACCTAAAAAAAAATATTATTGTGATTGAGGAGTTAGATGAACAAGTTCATGATGAAACTATTAAGGTTGTTTAAAATCCACCTAAGAGACAAACAATTGGAAAGAGGTTGTTTCTCCTAGATATGGGATAATCCAACAAGGATTCAGAGGTATTGCTTAAAAAATTGAAATGTAAGAAGTTCATAAAGATGATGATGATAGTGGTCTCATAATCAAAGTAATTCATAGGAGCAGCAACTGAAGTACAAAATTTTGAAAATGTGCAAGCAAGTTTGAGGTTTAATACTAATGAAGATGAAAACTCTAAATATAGTGATCAGATGAGTTACATAGTCTTAATAGTGAATCTAATGGTATAGAAAAATTTAAGTTAATGCTAAGAGGGACATGGAAGAATCACAATTAAAGGTTGACATATTATTTAATAATAAAAATGATTTCAAAGAAGCTTGTACACCTCATTCTTTGAAAAACATATTCCAAGTATGGTTTTCTAAGGATGACAATATAAAGTGTAGATGCAAGTGTTATAATAAGGAGAATAAATGTGATTTCTTATATAGACTACCAAGTTTGATTTGAAAGACAAATTGAATAAAACATTCCAGCTAAGAAGTTGTAATTTGAAGCATACATGTGGGAAGATTTTTTAAAACTTCCATATGACTTTTAAGAAGCCTGATGAAATGTATTTGGAATATTTTAGAAGTGATCCCAATTAGAGTGTTGATAATTTATTTGATAGAGTTAAAAAGAACACAAGTTATACCATTAACAGATGTAAAGCTTAGAGGGCCAAACAATATGCATTGAAAAAGTTGAAAGGATGAAGCCAAGCAATACTCAATGTTACATAGGTGCAAGCAAGAATTATAGAGGACACATCCTGGGTTAACAATCACATTCATGAAAGAGAAACGGTCTTTTCAAGTGGATTTTTTTTTTGGTACTGTTGGATGTAGGAATCTTATATGTCTTGACGGATGTTTCCTAAAAGAGAAATATGGGGGCCATTTATTGAGTGTTGTAGTTGTTGATCCCAATGATTGCATCTTTCTACTTGCATGGACAATTGTCAAAAGTGAATGCAAAGAGATATGGAAATGGTTCCTAAACCTACTAAAGGAAGATTTTGAGATTTATAATAACTCTCAATGGGTATTTATGTCTGATAGACAGAAGGTATTAATTTTTTAATTTTGTCTTATTTTTGCTTCTATTACATATTTAAATATACAATATATACGTGCTATGTCGACGAACAATACCAATGGACATAAATCTGTAGGTATTTTTCTTCGGTTTACTTATATATTTACCAACTATATACCGATGAATTGACAAGAAGTGGTCGAAAACAGCGAAAATTTCATGCACTGAAATATCCTGACTATTTACCGATGGAACATATGGGTGCCAGAATTTCGCGCTCATTTATTTATCTACAGACTTGTGACAGTATGCTTTTCCACATAGCATTTTAAGTTCCATTGGTAATGAGTTGGTAATATTAAAAATAAATTTTATTTGTTTTCCTAATGGATTACCAATGGAGTTAGCTCAGTTAATAAAAAAAAACATATATAAGCACTAGTTCAGTTAATAAAAAAAAAACATATATAAGCACCCCTAAATTAGAACTTAGAATATTTCTTCTTCTCCCTCTCTCTCTCTATCTCTGTTGCGTCCCACCACCGATATTTTGTCTAGTAAGCTTATTTTCATTATTTTCAGTTGTGTAAGATCTTTTGATGGATCTTTGGGAGGTTGGTTTGATGGGTATATAATTTTTTGGTAGCTTTCACCGTCGGCTTGTCTCTCATCAACTCTGAAACTCACCAGTGCCACTCTGTTCTTCTTCCTTAAGATTTTTATCATTTAATTTTGTATTAAATACATTCTTTTTGTATATTTTTTATTTTATTATTTAGATTGTTCATAGGGTTTATTTTGTTGTTTGTATCATTTGTTTATTTTTTGTATTTTTGTATTTTTATTTTTATATTTTTATTTATTTTAGATTCTTTATTTTTCTGTATTTTCCTATATTTTAGATTATTTGGATTGTTTATTTTTGTATTTTTTTAATTTTTTAATTTTTTGTTTATTTTTTGTTATTTGTTTGATTTTAGTTTAGGGTTTAATAATTATTTTATATTTATTTATTTATTATTTTTATTTTGTTGTTATTTGTTTGATGTATGTTGTTATTTATTTTATTTAGTTCATATTGGTTGTTTTATTTTTTATTTTTTTTTTTTGTTAGTTGTAAAATTTATTGAATTTTATTGAAATTTTAAGGAGACATTTATTTTAAAGAAAATAGGGTGAAATTGGTTTTTTAGTTTTAATTAGTGTTTTAGAGTTTTTTAGTTTTACTTTTTAGGGTGGAATTGGTACAAATATTTTGTGATATTTTTAGAGTGAAATTGAAAAATTTTATTTGTGATATTTATTATATTTGTGAAAAAATAATTATAGTTTTTTAGTAATATTTTGTAATAATAAATTGTTGTAATTATTAATATATCATTTGTTAAATTTGAAAAATATAAATGGGTAAAAAAGATATAATTATTAAAAAAATTAACTAAGTATTAGAGACTATCTATCTATTAAGATTTAATTATGAAATTGTTGTATCCTGTCGCAATCTACTTTTTATATATTACTATATATTTACTATAGTAATATAAAAAATTTACTAATAATACTCTAAAAAATTAATAACAGTGACTTTTTCTTATTTTAAGAAAAACTATCAATATCAACATATGTTGTTTGAAGCAATAAAATCTAATTTTTATTATGTAGTTCTTCATGATACTATTCGTTGTAGAAAGCTTGCAAGTATATTTTTCCTTGTAAGCTTACAAGAAGAGAGACTTACAAGTTTGCTATCACGAATAATATTATCAATAACTATCTAATAAAAATTGGGTCTTGTTATTTTAAACAACAAACATTAAACTTGATATCTTTCTTAGAAGAAGAAGAAATCACTGTTAATAGTTTTTTAGAGTATATATTAAATTTTTTACAATATCATTGTTAACAATTCATCTAAATACATATTGGATGGATAGTCTCTATTACTTAAATTAGTTTAAAAAAATAAAGAAGAAGAAGATGATGGGAAAATTAAATCACTTTAGGCTGATATAATTTTTTTTTTTTTTAACAATTTGATGTTATCATAATTATTTATATTCTTTTTCTGCTTATATTTAGATTAGAAAGAAAATATAATTAATTAGAATATCAAATTGTTAAAGAAATTATTTTAGTTAAGAGTGATTTAATTTTCTCATCATATTTTTCTTCTTTATCTTTTTCAATGATACACCAATAGAATAGTAATACCGACATTTACTAATTACTGACAGATAATATAATTTACTAACCCTTTTTTCATTGGTAAATTACTAACCGAGTAATGATACACCAATAGAATAGTAATACCGATATTTACTAATTACCGACAAATAATATAATTTACTGACCCTTTTTTCTGTAATATCTGTCATTTTATTTTATTTTTATTAAATGTATGTTTGAAGAATTAATTAATTTCAAATATGAATGTTTTGAGGAAATCAGAAATTTCTAACTGCAGGAAATTGTGATGGTTAATTGCATATTCTTAGAGGAATAATTGAGTAAAGTATAAAACATGAAAGTTGTGAATCTATATCTCAGTTATAACTCTGTAAAATGTCTTAGCAGAATTCTCTGTGTGTGATGAGTTAAGTCCCTTTGAGCAGGACTGGTCTGATCGAGTATTTCTTGAGGAAGTCTGTGTCTGTTTGAAATTACTGGGAATGATTGAGGCAGATTGATCCAAAGATGTAAACATAAAAAATATTTCTTTATGTGTTGTGTTATTGGTTGTAAAATTTCAGAATTTTTGGATAAGTACATCTCAGTGGAGAGTGAATTTTATCAGACCTAATCAGATGGATTTTAAGGCAGTAAGTCTGGGTGACTTTTAGAGAGTCACCAGGGTCTGTGTAGTTGTTCTTGTGATTTAAATTTTGGATATGTTGAACCTTTATATGTTTATTTTAAGTGGCAAAAAGAATCAGGAAATTTGGATATTTGTAGCTCAATTACGAGTTGGTTAAGTATAAGTTGTCGAGGAAGAGTTTTAATTTAGTAGGATTTGGTAATACGAAAATGCGAGGTGGCATTTTACGAGCCGGTAATACGAAAAGGTAAAGTGGTGAGGTAAGATTATCGAGGTGGCAGTTTGCGAAGAGGATTTGGTGAAGAGGATTTGGCGAAGAGGAAAGGCGAAGAGGAAAGGCGAGGTGGCATTATGCGAAGAGACATTATGCAAAGAGGGAATGTGCGAAGTGGCAGTTCACGAAGCAGAGTTTGGCGAAGAGGCATTGCCAAGGCGGCATATGAGTTCGCGAGGTAGCATATGCGAGGTAACATGTGCGAGCTAGATTAGCGAGGTGGTTTTTGCGAAGTAGCATTGCCGGATCTATTTGGCAAGCTGGGAAGTGCGAGCTGGGAATGGCGAGATGGCCTATGCGAGGTAGCTTTTTTGAGACTAGTTTGCGAGGCAAGCTGGCGAGCGGGATTTTTGGGCAAATGCCTATTTAACCTAGTAGCCAGTGACAATTTTCTGCACGATTTTTCCTTTCTTCTTTTCCTCGTTCTTCTTCTATTCTTCTCAGATCAGTTTCATTTCTTGTCTAAGGCATTAATATTCAGAATTAATGCATTAGAACTCTAGATTTGCATATTTTAAAGCAAAAATTGTCAGATTTAAGCAAGATATTTTAGTGGAGCGGTTTTTGGAGAAATAAGGTAAATTTCTTCAAATTTCATTTTTTCTTTAGATTTGTTTAATCTGGCAGTTAGAATAATTTATTATGGGTGAAAGGAATTTATTGCAAACATTTTAAGGTTATATATCGTAATCAATATTGGAGGCATCAGAATTTATGGACTGTCATGAATAGTAACATGAACAGTAAATCCGAATTAAAAGCAGAATTTTCCTTAAGAGATGAATTAAATTAAAGATGGGAATTAAGAATAGAGACTTTAAGATGGTTAAATATTTAGAAATCATATTAAATATTATTCATTTAGGAAAACCCTAATTTTGTATATTTGGGGAAATTTTCTTAGGAAGAGAAAATTAAAATAATTGAGGAATTTGGAGTTTAGCAAATTACTGAAAGAATTCAAGGATAAAATCTGTATTGAGGTAAGTATGAATATTGCATTTGTTATTCCTTATGATATGACCAAATGTTCTAAAGATGAACCCATATGATTCTTGTATAATTGATTATATATTATCAAATTATTTATTTAACAGTTTCTGGTATTCTTAAAATGAAATTCACCATTTGTTCTTGAGATTTCCATGTGCATATACATTGTAAGTGACTCAGTTAATTTTCTTGGATCAAGTTCACATGATTTCTACTTGTTTCTTACTTGTTAAATCAATTTAAATTATGATATATGTTGATGGTCTTGTGACCAATATGTTCTTGTGATATGAAACTATATGACCCTATGGATAGAACGCTCTTCCCAATGAGATTAAATTCATAGGTCCATCGTGTACTTTGGGAACCCAGCTGGTAGGGTTTTTACCAGTGTTCCACCTAGAGGGGACCACGAGCTCTAGGCGTATGCCTGGCCAAGCATGCATTTGTGATAAGGTAGCAAGGACTACTGATACACTCTGTTATGATAGGTAGCATGGCTATCGATTCAGTCTGTAGTTCTATCATGATATTTGATAGTGCTATTTGATTATGAGCACTTCTGTTTTTTTGTAAGCCTAACCACATTTTGATTCTTACCTATGCTTCTGAGATAAATGTTTCTTGCAGATTATATATTTATATACATATATATGTATTTGTATTCCTTTCTTACTACATGTTCATATCTTACTGAGTTGAAGGCTCACTTCTCTTCTATGGATTTCAGGTGATAGCATAGCTCATGAGGGAGCTAATAGAGAAGATCAAGCTTCTTGACTCTTTCTTCCAAGAAGCCTACATTGTAACTATTTTGAAACATGATTATGTATATTCACTAAATAGTATTATGACATAATATGTATTGGGAGTGTACTCTAAAGCTCCGTAGTTAGTCATTTGAGGATGATAATATTTTGATGTATGAATTGTTACCTTTTTGGGTACTATTGTTCCTTAATGATGTGAGATGCATCTTTTGATCAGTAAGGAACAAGAGAAAGCTATGAAATGATAATGGTAAAGATATGATTGATGTTTAATTGAATTTATAGAAATGATCAATGTATGATATTATATGATGTTTATAATTGATATAATTGGGCATGAGATCCAGGATATGTCAGTTCTACGGGTTTATGGTGGCCTTAAGCCTACCCTTGTCCTAGGACCGTCGCACCACTAGAGTCGGGGTATGACAGAGGTGGTATCAGAGCTCTAGGTTTATAATCTTTAGCATAGAAGATAGATAGAGATGCAAGAGCACTAGAGTAAGTATTGATTAAGATAACTACGGAGCATAGGATCATGTCTCGTCCAATTTTGTCCTCCTTTGATATATATATATCTGCGTTAAATGTGCATAGTGAGTCTGATATGTTTGTTCTTCTTATCAGTATCGAGATGCCTCCGAGGAGTGGTAAAGGACTAGGTCGAGGCCGTCCTAGGCGGGAATTACCTTCTAAAGAGGGTTCAGTAGGCGGTAATAGAAGGGATAAGGTTCCTTTGGTGCCATCAGTAGATGTGGCCCATATGGCGCAGTAGTTAGACCAGCTGCAGAGGAACTTTGAGGTATTAGCTGAATTTATTACTCAACTGAGGCAGCAGCAGGCTCCTCCAGTACAGGTAGTTCCGGAAATCCTTGTTCCTCCAGTAGTTCCATCGCCGGTAGTGCATCAGGAAGAAGAGGTGTCATTTGAAAGGTTTCTGAAGCTCAAGCCCTCAGAGTATAAGGGGGAAATGGATCCTACGGACTTTCTGGAAGAGATAGAAGAGAAAGTTTAGATTCTGCAAATTCCTGATAAGAGAGCCATTAAGTTTGTGGGGTATTTAATGAAAGCTGAGGCCAAGGACTGGTTCAAGAGAAGCATTTCTGTGATGCTTCGAGAAAATGAAGATCTATCATGGGAGAGATTCAAGGAGTTAGTGCTGAATGAGTTTCTTTCTGAAAGTGTGAGGGAAGCTAAGTCCCTAGAATTCGAGAGATTGGTTCAGACCCCTGGAATGAGTGTTTCTGAGTATGCCAGAAAGTTCAGTCAATTAAGTAAGTTTGCTCCTGCTTTAATGCCTACAGAAACGACACGGATACAGCGGTTCCACAGAGGGTTGGTGCCTCCATTGTTTAAACTTCTAGCTGCTTTGGAATTTGATTCTTATTCCAAGATGGTGGACAAAGCTTGGAAAATTGAGAACAGAGAGATGGAAGCCAGATCTGAAAGGGTTGAGAAGAAGAAGTTTAAAGCTGACAGTTCTTCCAAGCCAGACAGTGGGGTGAAGACGATGGTAGTGGCTCATCAGTCAGCTCCTAGAAGTGGGTATAGAGGACCTTCAGGGAGATTTCAGCAGAGTAGGACTACTCCTAGACCTACTTCTCAGATGAGTCAGGGATCAGCTAGTTTTGCATCGCTCAGGGCTCCTAAACCTCTGTGTCCTTCATATGGTAAATTTCATAGTAGGCCTTGTCACTATGCATCAGGAGCTTGTTTCAGATGTGGACAGCAAGGTCATTTTCTCAAGAATTATACACAGTTATCTTTTGGAGGTAGACCTCAGGCTTCTCAGGCTACGGTTCAGATGTGCAGAGAGAGGACCATCAGTCAGCTGCCAAGGGGAGGTAGAGGTATTCTGGGTAGGACTGTTAAGGCTGGCAAGGGAACCAGTCAGCATGAGGCTCAGGCTTCAGGATTAGCTCCTACAAGTAGAGGCAGAGGGAGAGTCTTTGCTTTAGCATAGCATGAAGCCCAAGCATCCAACATAGTGGTTACAGGTATTCTTCCGATTCAAGCTTTGAATGGTAGAGTATTGTTTGATTCGGGAGCTACGCATTCATTTGTATCGTCATGTTTTGTTAAGAAGTTGCATGTGCCTTGTAAATTGCTTGATAATGTGTTGGTTATTTTTACTCCTTTGGAGGAAGAGATTGAGGTTCAGAACTCCTATCCATCCTGTGTGGTTAGCATAGGTGGCAAGAGCTTAAGTGTGGATTTGATTGAATTGCCCGTGTTGGAGTTTGATGTAATTTTGGGCATGGATTGGTTGTCCA
>CANXYC011892216.1:0-16907 GCA_948193065.1 Aleurites moluccanus
TGTATGAACATGGAAATTTATGATGTTATGTTCTTGGCATTTATGAGTATGGTGATCTGTGAGTTCTACGGGTTTATGGTGGCCTTAAGCTTACCCTTGCCCTAGGACCGTCGCACCACTGGAGTTGGGGTGTGACAATATGATAAAATGAAATACACATATTTTGAAAAGATTTAGAAGTGCCATGTATATCTGTTGAACTGTGAAGTTGAGGGTATAAGGATGGCAAATTATTGGGAGTGTAAAAATAAATTTTAGTGCAGGCTGTGTAATTTTTTTGAAAGACCTGGTTTTGGGTTTGGAATAAGGTTAAAATTACAAAGGAAACTCTGACAAAATTTCTGTAAAATTTATAAGTAATAAATGGAATTTAAGCATTGATGAATGAGATAATATTAATTGAATGATTAATTAATGGATTATTCATGGGTTCTACGGGTTTCCGGTGACCTTAGGTCTACCCGTGCCCTAGGACCGTCACGGCTCAAATGTGGGTCGTGACATAGGTGTTATTAGAGCTATAGGTTTAAATGATGGAATGCATAGGTAAATCTAAGGTTTAAAGTGAGAAAAAGTATATGTGTTGTAGGTATCAATAAGGTATTAAGGGGAACCCATGGAGCATAGGAATTCCTTTATCGTCAATCATTATATGTGTTTATCTGCGTTATTTATTATTTGATATTCTATCTTTGTTTTTTTTTTATATAGTGAAATATGTCACTGATAATCAGACATACGAGAGTTGTACCTAGGCGTAGAACTTGGGTACGAGGACGAAGACAAGAAAGTATTGAGACTAATAGACCGAGACAAGTAGAAATTGCATCGAATTATCTTCCACCAACTGAAGAATCAGTAGGATTACAAACAAATAGTCAAATATGGATATCAAGCAAGACGTACAATCATCTGAGGTTGAAGAAGTTTTACGAAAAAGAATTGCTGAACTAGAAAGAGAACTTTTTGAAATTAAGAAAGAAAAGCATATTTTACTGGATCTGGCGTATTGTAATAATTATGGAAAAAGGAAAAAGAATCTCTATTGGTGGATTTCGGGGAGATGCTTGGAGTATGGAAAGTATGATCATTTTTATAAAAATTTCCATGAAGATTAGCTAAAGTAGAGAAAGCAAGGATAAGTGCAGAGGGTCGAGGAAAAACTCCTATCAAGCCTAGCGATGAGTCTGTTTCTGATGATACTAGCTATGGTAAATATTCTAAATTTAAGTTACGATAATTTGATTTTAAAATTGTATATACTATAGTATTGCTATATTAAAAGTAATAGAGATTGTATAAAATAATAATAATAATAAAAATAATAATAATAATTTAAAATGAGCATTGAGATAAATTATCATATTGAATTATTTAGGCAATATGATTGTAATAACTAAATTAGTAGCTAAATAATGATTTAGAGAAATTGTGATGCAAATTAGTTTGAAGATTGCTTGAGGTATCAATATGGATGATTCCAACTAATAGAGACCATGAAGCTATTGAGACATAGAATAGTGAAAACATTTAAGAATATGATTGTAATGAAGCAATAAATACATGTTATAGCAATTAAGTAAAATGAGAAGTAAATGATATACTAATAGTTCCTATAATAGTATATATAACTGATTATTAAGGTTCATATATAAGTAAATAGATTTTAAGCTATTGTTTATTGAAATTAAGGGAATATGCTCATGGAAAAAGAGTTAATGGTCGAAATGATAAAGTACAAAAATAAAAAATTAATGCAATGATATTGATAAGGTGATTGAAAATATTAAAGTATAGTATATTAAAATTTAAGCATTATATTATTAGGTGTTTATGGATTATAGATTGTATACTGATAAGAAATGATATGAAAATTATGGAATAGCGCAAAAGATAAGAAGACTATGGAATTTGCAAAATAGTATAAGAAAAATGATAAACGATATAGAAAAAGCAATTACACTGATAATTGGAGACTATTTGAGGTATATATATCGATGTTTATAGTATTGGATGAGAAAATTCGAGGACGAATTTTATTAAAGGGGGGTAGAATGTAACATCCTAGGAGATCTTATCTTGAATGTATGATCTAGTTTTCAGTTTGTGGTTTGAAATCATTGAAATGATTGGAAATAATTTTAGAGACACAGTTAGAATGCAAATAAAATACTTTTTCAGAAATCATCGGTGTCGAGAACACTGCGGGAAAAATAGCAGTCTAGCTAATTTAAGAATTTTTGACCCCAACTTGGGAGGATTAAATAAGTTAATTTTATGTGAAATTATGGTGAAAAGAAAGAGTTAAAAAATTTTTAGGAACACTGAAAAAGTGAGTGATGGCAAAATTATAAATAAAGGCAACTTTGGGGGTAATTTTGAAAATCCATTGTCTGGGATGACTCATAACTATTTTTAAATGATAGAAAAACTTAAAATAAAATATTTCACTCCCCACACTTGAGGTTGAATCTAAACAAAATAGATAGAATAAATTACAGAAAGTTTTGGGGTAAAAAATGCAAATAAGAAAATTTTTGGGCCAAAGCACAATTAAACAAAGTTGTAGGACCCACCCTTTCTAGAAATAGAGCTAGGTGGCCGACCATAATGGTGGAGGAGGTGAATTTTTGATAGAAAATGATTAATTGATTTATTAATTAATTTAATAGGTGACAAATCACCAAAAATCAAGACTTTCTATTATTTTTATCTTCAATTTTTTTTTTATTGGAATTATAGCTATTATATTGAAATTTTAATGACTTAATTTGAGGATGGTTAAAACATTAAAATTGTAGATAAAATGTTAATTATATGTATGTAAAAGGAATTTGAAAAATTCGAAGTGAGGCAAGAGTTATTGGGTAAAAATTGTGACTGACCTGAAATTAGGTTTTCTAGAAAATACTACTGTATTTTTATTGTGAAAACCATTAGAGACAGAATTAGAAGAAATATTAAACATAAAAAGTGTTTATTTATATCTTATATATAGGAATATAAAAGGGTTTTTCAAGTAGATTTGTGGTTTATGAGATATTAGGCCATAAGTATAATCAGCCCGGGTTGACTATTTAACAGAATATAGGTTACAGATTTATAGTAATATAAGGATCTTAAAATTTGAATTAGAGAAGTATTAAACATGAAATATTTTAATATATATGTTACATAAATGAATGTAAAATGGTTTTATAATTAGATTAGCACAAAAATAATTATAGGCATGGAAACAAGGTATGTCTGGATAGAGGTTTTAGGGCAGTAATTTAATTTTGGAAATTCACTAATAATTGTTCAGTGATCCAAAAATTCTAAAATTTGGATATGTTATAATTTTATGTATATGTTTTCAATAGGAAAATAAATTATAGTAATTGGTTAAGTATTAATTGAGTTATTAGCAAAAGAACAGTATCTACCAGAATAAGATTTGTAGGCAGAATGCAGGCAGCAAGACTGGTTGTAATAGTAAGTTTAAATTAACACCATAAATTGTATAGTAATGATTTTAATGTGAAATTTGGATATATTAGAACCTTATATGTTAAGTTTAATTAAAAACAAGAATTGAATCAATTGGATAAGTGTAGATTGAGGTAGAGATAGAAATGTACGAACTGTCAGAATAAGGTATATAAGTGAGAAATGTCTGTGGAATTCATGCTTTCTTCTTCCACTTAGAACTATCACAGGTACATGTGTCTATTTCCTTATTCAATTACCTCATATATTTTAACACCAAATTCCTGCCCCTATGTAGGTGCGTTGGACTCCGTTTGTTGACAGACTCCACTTGCTTATCCTGAGAGCGGAATCCTGTATTGCCGTATCTTCTCGTAGAATTCTCCTATGATTCCAATCTGTTTGGATGTTCTATCTTGGAGAGAGAGTTCATGGGCAGATTTCTAGAGAGAGGATTGTCCCTGTTAACCCTCCTATTGAGATGCATTATGGACTGCAGATCCAAGATGATGATACATTAGCTGTCGGCCTGTCAATAGAACCTTTCCTAGAACTTGATGCTGATTATACTGACTTCTGTTGTAGATACTTGATGTTAGGTATTCCATTTTTTGATAGACCAGTTGTGTCCTCTCATAGGAGATCGGTAGTTAACTCAGCTCATCCTCCTTTAGTTGGGATGAGTGTTGGAGTTGGCCCTAGCAATGCTGCAGGGACCTCGATTGATGGATCTTTCCCTAAATCCTTTTGGGCCACTGAAGAGATAGAGTACATTGCGGCTAGCCGCGAGCTGGTGCACTATGAGATTCCTCGTGATTTGCCGATGGGATACCAGCCATTTCTTGATGATATCACAGAGGTATGCTTTTTTAAACTTTTAACTTGTCATAAATATAATGACCATATGACAAACTTCCTAACTTATCTTGCATATAGATTCCTCTAAACTGGGCTCGTCATTCTCATGAGATGATTCACAGATTGAGAGGAGCTTTGGCAGTATCTCTTACCATGAACTCTTTTGCCTAGGATCAGGATGAAGAGACACCAACACAGAAGAGGAGGAGAGTTAGGTGTAGTGGACATTAGCTTTACTTTAAGTTTCCTATAATGTTTGTTAAGTAGGAAAAAACTATGCTAATGCATGCCATGTATTTTGTATGTCACATTATAATGTACTTCGAACATTGTGTTATGAACCATTTATGCTATGCCAAATGTAATGCATTTTGTCTTCTTTTATTTACTTTTTTTTTTCTCTTTTTCTGGTGTACGGTTTCTCATAAAAGTTTTACGGAACCATAGAGGTTGTTTGTGTCAAACCATAGACATGCTATGCGGAACTATAGAGCAGCTGTGCAGTCCAATGCGAACTGCTCTGGAAAAAACCTTAAAATTCACTATAAAAATGCCTTTTTCGAGGCAGCTCCCCCCCATTTTCCATTCCTGTGATTTTTATTCCTTTTTCTTTACTTTTTGTCAATATTCTCTCATTTTTTAACCAATGTAGCCTTACTTTTCACACAATATGCACCTATGGACAAAAAATCTTGAGCAAGTGGAACGCATCAACTTGGGAACTTTTGGGATTAGTGCTATGCCCACACTACGGGGGGTCAAGGTGGACTGGGATTTCATGAGGGCTTGCATAAGATTTTGGGATCCAGAGGTTCATGTTTTCAAGTTCGGCGCCTGCATGGGTGAGATGTGTCAGACCTTTGAGGAATTTAGTGCCCTTCTTGGTTCTAACCCAGAGGCTGACTTAGCTGCTCCGACCACATTGGTAGGCTATTTCAACACTTTTCAGAATCTACTTGGTTTGGATATGATTAAAGCTAGTCCTATGGTGGTGGATGACCAGGTATATCTGACTGTGGTGATTGCCGAATTTCATGACACCCGAGGCTTTGAAGATGATAATTAGCAGAAACTCCGAATGCGGGTATTGGCTTTCTGTCTTTCTTCAGGTAACCTTTTTGTGGGAGATTCTGGCTGGGGAGACATCAAAATTACTGGGTTAATCACTCAGATGGATAATGGTCATTCAATTGCTGGCATTGTCCTGGTTGAAACTATCCTTAGTCTAGATCGTGCCTATAAAATTGAAGGGCCTTAGTCCGTGAGCCTGATCATCTTACAGGTATGCTTTTCTTTTCTTTATTTATTTTATTTTTATATATTTCATCTCAATCACCTTACTTACAAGAGTGGGATTATGTTTTGACAGGTTTGGCTTAGAGACCATCTGAGAGTGGTATCTCCTCCCACTCGAGCTAACTGTTCTACTTCTTGGTATTAGTCTTGAAGGATAGAGAAGTGACTGAATTCTGAAAAAGCATGGACCGAATGGTTGATTGACCTTGTCCTAGAGGAGCTACTATGGCTTTGTCCTTGGTATAAGATCAAGAAGTTCATGACTATGAGCTTTGAATATCGGATGGTATATCTGCTAGGTTTGCATATGGTGACCTTTTACTAGGCAACCAAAGTGATGTGCTAGATAGGTCATACACAAGGGGTTCCCCCCAGATGGAGCTATATTTCATTTAGATTTGATCACTCCCACTATGGCTAGGGCCTTCATGAATGGTTGGGCTCGGAGCTTTCATGTGGTTATTCCTTCCCATCATTTTGGTAAACTAGAGACTTATGACCTCTGGTGGATTGCTACATCCTGGCTAGCTGAGAAAATAAGGAGAGTTGCCATACTACATGAGATCGAGGGAGAGACTATTGAAGAGGTGATGATAGACGTACCTAAAAAGAATGATGCTAGTGATAGTGATTCAAAGGACACCCATCCTAGGAGGAAAAGAATAAGACAATACTCTTTTGAAAGACAAGAATAAGACAAGACTCTTTTCCTGAGAGAGTTTTATTTTCAAGATTCATTATTTCTTTTATTGTAGAAGACATGTTTGGGTCAGAAGGGAATAAGACATAAGTTTATTATTACTTTTGCTCTAACTTTTGACTAAGTTGCCCTTTCGGGTTTTCAGCTTAATGAGATTCCTTTTTTTTTATTCTTCTTTTTTTTTTATATTTTTTTTATGATGAAAGAAAAAGGTGATGAATGATGAAAACTTCACAAAAAAGAATTTTTTTTGAAATTATACCGTACTTGAATTGGGCTACCTACATATCTCTAATATTTTATTATTATTATTATTATTTTTTAGGAGAATTAGGTCCAGGTAGTTCTTGGTTACATTGCAAAAGAAAATCATCACTTTATCTGTACAAAATAACGCTTCAGCTGGTCCAGACTATAAGGACTAGAAACTCTATCCCATCAAGGTTCATTAGAATAGCACCCCCTCCTGACAAGATCTGCTTAAGTACATATGGGTCGGCCCAGTTTGGTCTAAACTTTCCTCGAGGATCATGTACAGGAGAGCAAATTTCTTTAAGGACCAGGTTGCCTTCCTGCAAACCCCTGTCTTTAACCTTCTTATTAAAATGCTTGGATAACTTTTGTTGGTAGCCCTGGATCTGATACAGAGCATCCATCCCTTTTCCTCAATAGCATTCAACTGATTATGATACCCTTTCACCCATTTAGCTTCCTCTAATTGGCTTTCTTGTATAACCCTAGCTGATTGAATCTCCATTTTAATTGGTAGAATAACTTCCATTCCATATATCAACGAATATGGTGTAGCCCCTATGGGAGTACAAGTGGAAGTCTGGTATCCCTATAAAGCGAAGGGCAATTGTTTATGCCAATGTCTATGATTGTCAGCCATTTTTTGTAGAAGAGTCTTGATCATTTTATTGGATGCTTCAACTTCCCTATTAGTCTGCGGTCGGTAAAGAGAAGAAAAATGATGTTGTATCTTCTCTTTTTTCAACAAGTGAATTACGTCTTTCTAAAAATGTGACAAATTATCTGTAATGATCTCAAAAGGGACACCAAAATGACAAATGATGTTAGTTTGGATGAAATGAGCCACCTTCATAGAATTCAATACTTGATAAGAGGCTGCCTCAATCCACTTTGTGAAATAGTCCACAACCACAAAAATATATTCATATCCACTAGACGACTTAAGACTAATTTTCCCAAAACATCGATACCCCAGGTTGCAAAGGGCTAAGGAGTTGCCATTGTGTTGACTCTATAATGATTTTGATGATGTAATTTAAATAAAAACAAAGTGTCAATTGAATAATATATTACAAATGATTCTTTAACTTGTGTTTTAGTGTTTATTTAAAAATAGGGATTCACACCCATGAATATGTTTAATGCTCGTGAATAAAATCAAGTCAAAATATGAAATTTACTCAGAAAGGATCTTCAAGACTGTGTATATTTGTTCAAGGCTGTGAATGCGTTTCACGACCGTTACTTATCTTCACGCCCGTGATTGATTTAAGAATGATTTTTGGCTCAGAGACACCAAAAGATTTCTCAAGCCGTGAAAAATTACTCACGCCCGTGAACCACTATCATGCCAGTAATTATCTTTCATGCCCGAGAATGGTTTGAAAATTTGAAATTGGCGCAGAAGATTTCAAGGCCGAGAATTTTATTTAAGCCCGTGAAGAATCATCTTCACGATTGTGAGTACAAGTCACGCCCGTGAATTTGTGGTTATTTGTCAACATCACGTCTGATATGTTTTTAAATATAACCGTTGGAAAAAGATTTGGAGACAAATATTACATTTAATGCAATCAGAACGGTCACATTTAATCACCATTCATTGAAGACTATAAATATATGAAGATTTGAAGTTCAAACAACAAGAGAAGCACATATCTTAAGAGAAATCAAATTGTTGTAGTTCATACTCTGTTTTTCAAATTTTATGAACTCTTTTAGCTTTACTTCATTATTCTTAGAGTTCTTACTAGCTTTTGCTAGTCTTAGCTATTCACACTTCATTGTATATCATTTGAATAGCCTTGTATAAGTTTAGAAATACTTAGAAATCTCTATCTCTGTTATTGAGAGTAAAAATCTGAGTTGTAACTTAGTATGTATAGGGTGAAATCCCTAAAAATCTATTGTAATTGATTTGGCTGGTGCACCCATTTCTAGTGGAACCTCAATATCTGGTTGATATTGAGAGAAGTGGACGTAGAAGAAGGAATTTGGCTTCGAACCACTATTAATTGGATGATCTCTCTTAAACTTTCTCCTTTATTATCACTTGTTATTTGAAATTAATTTACCTATTGCATTTTAGTTGTGTATTTTCTTAAAGACTTTTTAAACTCCTATTCACCCCCTTTTAGGAGTATTACCATATTAGTATTCACACATTGGATGTAAAGGAACAGGGGGTTGTCGTTGCAATTTGGCATAGACTTGACATTTATGACATTTCTGAGCAAACTTAGCATAATCTTCATTCATGGTTAACCAAAAATATCCCAAATTTGCAATCTTCCCAGCCTATGCAACACCGTTCATATGCGGACCTTCTTCACCACTATGAACCCACTCTATAATTTGCTAAGCTTCTTCTTTGGTTACACATCTCAAATGTATATTATCCCATGCCCTCTTGTATAGCACATCACCATTTGGAATGAAATTAGCAGATAATTGCCTCAAAGTCCTTTTGTCTGACTTAGTTGCTCCCTCTGGATATTTCCCATGCTTGATGAAGTTGAATATATCCCAAAACCATGGCCTGTTATCTGCCAATTGAATATGCATACACACAGTATCATGAGCTGGTTGTCTCCACACCTCAACTACCACTGGCCTAATTATTTCACTTTCTCTTTTCTCTAACATTGATGAAAAGGTTGCTAAAGCATCAGCAAACTGGTTCTTGGCTCGAGGTAGATAATGGAAAGAAAGCTCATGAAAATTTTGAGCAAGATCATCCAAACGTTCATGGTAAGGAACCAAACATTCTTCATTTATCTTTCACTCGCCAAAGGCTTGTGAAACACTTAGATTTGAATCCCTATAGATTTTCAAATAATTAATTCTCATATTCACAGCTACTTCTAAACCGGCTATACAAGCCTCATAATCTGCTTTATTATTTGTTACTTCAAATGTCAGCTTAACTGCTATGGACAAATGTTCTATTTTTGGGGTGACAAGGACTACCCCAGTGCCAAAACCCTTATTACTGGATTCCCCGTCAAAAAACACTTCCAAACTTAATACTATACTTGTAAGATATCTTCATCAGGGAATTCAGGTTTGAACAACTCTCCATCGATAGGAGCTGTAACCAATTGATCAGCTACTACACTCCATTTTACCACTTTCCTAGCAATATACTTCATATCAAATGTTGCAAGGACTGTCATCCATCATGCCATTTTACTGTCAAGAACTGGCCTTTCCATAAGGAATTTCAAGGGGCACTTGTCAGCAAGAACATGAGTAGTGTAGTAACTTAAGTAATGCCGAAGCTTATGACATGCCCAAACTAAAGTGAGGCACAACTGCTCGATTTGGTTGTATTTAAGTTCATGAACTAGCATTCATTTACTCAGATAATAGATGGTATTTTCTTTATAAGAATCTTCAGCAGTGTGGGCAAGCATTGCTCCAATGGCTTCTTGAGTAACCGAGATATTCAATAATAATGGTTTACCTAGCCTTGGTGGCTGTAAAATTGGAGGGCTCAGTAGGTACTCTTTGATCTTTTCGAAGGCAATTTGACAATTATCATTCCACTGTTTAGAAGCTCCCTTTTTTAACAATTTAAAAATTGGACTACACACATCAACCATTTATGAAATGAAGTGACTAATGTACTGTAACCTTCCAAGAAAATCCCTAATCTCCTTTTCAGTCTTTGGGGCTAGCATTTCTAAAATGGCTTTTGATTTTACGGGGTCAACCTCTATGCCCCTCTTACTAACCATGTACCCCAAAAATATACCAGAAGATGCACTAAAAAGGCATTTAGCAGGAATCAACTTTAAGTTGTATTGGCGAAGTCTAAGGAAGAATCACCTCAACACTTCTAAATGACCATCAACTGTTAAAGATTTTATAACCATGTCATCCACATAAACCTCAACATCTTTATGCATCATATCATGGAAAAGAGTGGTTGCCATCCTTTGGTAGGTTGCCCTTGCATTCTTCAACCCAAAAGGGATGACCTTATTGTAATGGGTGCCCCATTCTGTAACAAACACTATCTTTTCCTTGTCAGGAGGATATACTTGAATCTAGTTATACCCCGCATACAGATCTGTTAAGGAGACTATTTTGGATCCTGCCATGCGATCAACCAACAAGTCAATATGAGGTAAGGGGAAATCATCTTTTGGATAAGCCTTGTTTAAATCCCTATAATTGACACACATCTGGACTTTTCCATCCTTCTTTGGAACTGGTATTATATTAGCCAACCATGAAGGGTAAGTGATTGGCTCAATGAATCCATTATTTAGCATTTTGGTGACCTCTTCTTTAATCTTCAAAGACCATTATGGCTTCATTCTTTACAACTTCTGCTTGATAGGCTTTATATACTTATAAATGAGGATCTTATGCATTGCTATGTTTGGATCTATACCAGTAATGTCATGCGGTTCCCACACAAAATAATCTAGAAATTCCCGATCAATGTGACCAATCCCTCCCTATCATAAAATAATGATGCAATGAATGTGATCTTGGGTTTTTCTTTTGTATGGAAATTTACTGACTCTTTGCTTTCATCTTTTTGTATTTCATTAATTTCATTCTCTTTTCCTGATGTCTTATTTAGATTAAACCTAATAGAAAGATTTACAAGAAAATAAGGAAAAGCTGAATCATAAGAAGAAAACTCAAACTTTTTATTATGAATAAAAACACCATTGTCCATTGTTACATCAAAGCTATAAAACCTCAGTTAAAACCTAGAATTTGAACTATAAAGGGGTAACCTTGGAAACTGTGACTTAACTTAAATGTTGTGATTTGCTATGTGTTTCTGCTTGAATTTGACATGTATGCATGTTATATGATGAGTTTGTATGAATATAGGGGGTTTAAAGGTTGTTAGGAAGCAATCGGGTCAAATTAAATTTTCGGTGAACTAGGGGCAAAATGGTCATTTCACACCCTATGAGTTTTTATGGAAATTAACATTATATTTGATGATAAAAGAGAATATTAGGACATGAAAATAGAGGTATAATGATCAAATGACTTATTATTGGAAGATTAAAGCCGGTTTCCGGGCAAAGTTAATCGGATAGGGGATTCAATTTGAACTAGGGGTAATATAGTCTTTTCCTAAGGAATATGGACTTATATGGTTTATGCAAGCCTATGGTATCATTTTAGGCTAACCTAAATCAAACCATTGGATGAAAAGATCAAGAATTGAATGGTTAGTAAGTTAGATTGCATGATTTTTACCATAAGCTCAATGTATAGGATTATACAATTGATATTTAGTTTTATTTTTTCAACCTCTTCATCTTCCTTAGCCATTTACCATTCAAACTTTTCTCTTTCCTCCATTAGCAAGTTTCGGCCAACCTTGTTCAACATTAAACCAAGTTGTTTTCTTTCATTTCTTGATTCAAACTAACTAATTCCATCATTCTAAACACAAATATAATCTTAGATTCAAAGAAAAATCAAGAAAAGTTGATAAATCAAAGCTTTGAAGATTTCAAAGAACTATTGGAAAAGTAAGTGTTTTTACCATTCTTTTGGTTTAATTTTGTTATTTGATGTTAATTAGTATCAAATATGTGTTTAGATTGAAAGAAAATCAAAAAGTTGGAAGGAAATCCTAACTTGAAAAGGTAAGATTCAAAAGTGTTATTTTGATAGAGTTTTTGTTCAAATGTGTTGTATTTGATGTGTTTGTAAGGAATTAGTAGCCATTTGATGGAAATAAGTTCATTTGATGTATTTTCTAGCTTGGCCGAAAGTTTGATGCTTAAGAAGTGATTTGATGCTTTGATGTTTAATAGGTTTAAATGATTGAATGTTATGCATTTGATGTATATGTATGTTGTTTGATTGATTAGTGTTGAAAAATGAATGAATGGAGTGAATTCCATTTAGGCAGAACCATATGGAGTTTATAGGTTCAATGTGTTAGGTTGAAGTAATTAGGAATGAAGGGTTTGAATATGGATTAATGATGTATATAATGCAAATGTATAAGTTTAGATATGGAAATGGTGTTTGATATAAGTACTTGAAAGGTAAACTTAGAATTAGGTGTATGTTTGATATGGAATGTTGAACTAAGTGTATATGAGTTCTTAATTTGGCTTAATAGTGATGAATATATGAAATATAAGTCAAATGTGGTGATAGATATATGTTTGATGCATAAAAGATTGGAAAAAGTGTAAATTATGTAATGTGAGATCTATAGTGTATATTGTGTATGCTTGATGCCTTTTGATGTGAATAATGTATTTTGTAATATTTTTACGTCTTACTGGAGTGTTATATTTGGAAATAGGTGAACCGTCGAGTACTCCAGCTGGGAGTGTCGAGCGACGGGCCGATTAGGGCTACTGAGTGTATTTTGGGGGACAAAGTGACAGTTTGTATTAAAGGTGAGTCTATATGTATAATCATGCATGATTTGCCTCATATATGCTATAAAATGTCAATTGGAATGATAAACCACCACTTGTTATCTTACAGTACTCACAGTGTATTTTGACCCGTAAATAAGGTCACCGAAATGACCTAAATTGACCTAAACTTTGTCTGGCTATAAAATGAAACCTAAAAAGCCAATTGAGCCCCCCACTTGTCCCAATCATCTAGTTTTTCCCTAAGCTTTAAAATGGTGCCTAATGGTCCACCTAAATCCATTGATAGCATAGTTAACCATAAACTACTCAAAAATCCCAAAACGGACCCGTAACGACAAGTGCCAGTTGCGGTAGCCCAATTGGGCCCCGCCAGCCATTTTTTTTTACTTGACCCAAATTTGTTCTATTATTTATTATAGATATATATTACATTGTTCCATAGCTATATGACTTATACTTATGCTATTTTTATTGTTATATGGAGACACACCCATATGGTATTATAACAGGGCTACCTCGATGGTGTAGCGGGTAATTCCATCGACCGTGTACACACTGGTATTCATTGGACCCTTGCTAGGGAGGGGTGTCATATTCTCTAGCCGTAAGGATTGATCTCCCTTACGTACATTGGATTATGCATGATTGTGCTATTACAGTGCGATTGCACTTTTCACTGGACCCAATCTTGTTATATCATATGAGAGTTGACTCATACACCAGATACTTATATGGATACTTGTTTCACCCTTTATTTGTTATCTTATATGATTCTACAGGCCAATTGTGAGCAATCATGGTATTATGAACATCTACTGCATTTTTATATATATAGATTCACTGAGTATTTTTATACTCACCCCTGTAGTTATTATTATTTTTTAGGACTGCAGTAAGACTCGAATTCCATTGGCACCTTCTATCCTCGCTTTGGAATTTTGCTACTTGTAACATGTAATATTTGAGTCTTAAAACAGTATATGTAAATATTTGTACAGTATTAGAGATTCCATGGTACTGTAACTTAAATAGGGGTATATATGTGTATGGTTGTATTTCTTATAATTTTTCTTATAAACTATGCTATGGATGTATATAGCTTGAGATATATATGTGTTGAGTTGTTATTTGAGGTTGAGAGTAATATTGATTTTAAAGTGATATTGGAAGTGTTTATTGCTTGTTCTACAGCGGGGTATAGTCATATATTAGAGGAGATGCTGTAGAATTATTAAGCTATATATGAGTTTATTATATGTGAATTGCTTACCATATCATATAGTTAATTGGGTTCTTCGTGGTACTAGTAGCTTAGGCAACACCCGTACCCTAGGACCATCGCGGCTCCCAGGTTGGGTCGTGACAAAAACCAAACAAAGGACCAGAAAGGTCAACAGTTTCGAAAGAAAAAGAAGGAAAAGAAGGAAAAGACTCTACAGACTCATACTCTTCTCCACAGTACCAATTTTCCAGCTTGGTCAGGGTTGGTTGGATGAATTTGGTAAGGTCTGTCTCCTCTTCATTTCCAATTACAGAGATCTGCTCAAAGAGAGTAGCCTCCATATTATCCTCTCAATCTTGTTCCTGCATGAATATCGGCTCACACTCTTCTCAAGTAAGTCTGATATCAAAGAAAAATTCAAAACTAGGAATTAACTTCTTAGTAATGGGACAAATCCAAGGTTCAAAGAAGCCATAATAAGGAAAATCTTCACCTTCTCTTACAAAATACCCACTGAGGGTTTTGAAATAAAGGCATATCTGCCATTCATAATTCTCACCTCGTTTCTTAGCTTGGAATCTTTCTTTAGCACTTGCTTCTAATTTCATCAAATCTTCTTGAGTTGGCTCATAACCAAGTCCAAAAGGAGGATTAGTTATAAGATATTCTTGAAAGTCCCTCATCCCTTACTGATTTCTGCCCAAACCTAAACCATGAAAATAATCCATTTTCCTCATCATATTAGCCACAAAAAGGTTACCATATATATCAAAATCAAAAGGAACAAACTCTTTACCTCTTTTAGCTTCTATGAATTGGATTGTGTCAAAGGAAAAACCAGGTAAAGGAATAGATGCTAACTCGAGTTGGATTTCCAAAATGGGCATAGGATTTTGAGTTTCACTCTTTCCATACTTGTCCCCTTTGATAGTGACAACAGCGATTCCATGAGGGAATTTGAGTTTTTAGGGTAAATATGAAGGGACAACTTTGGATTGATGTATCCATGGCCTACCAAGGAGAAGATTAAAGCTTATAGGTACATCAATCACTTGAAAAGGAATAGAAGTAGTGATAGGTCCGATGGTAACATCTAATGTAACCTGTAACATCCCAGCTTAAAGGTTTAGAACTTAAGCTTTAAAGGGTAAACCTAATGGGTTTCTTCTTTGTTTATATGATGTGTATTTATGCATGTTTATGTTTAAATTGAATGAATATGCATGTTTTAGACAGTTTTACACATGTAAAAGTGCTTTAAAGGTCGTTAGGAAAAAATCGGGAAAAACACAATTTTTGGTGAACTGGGGGTAACATGGTCATTTCACACCCCTTCAAGTTTTATGGAAATTAACATGATATTTGAAGGTAGAAAAGAATATTAAGACATGAAAATGATGTTATTTAATTTATTTGAAGTTTTGTTGGAGAATTAAACCTGGTTGAAAATAGTTCCCGGCAAGCTGCTCAATTAAGTTGCTTGAGGTGCTTCATTTGAACTAAGGGCAAATTAGTCTTTTCCTTTGAGATATGGAATTATATGATGTATGCAATCCTATAGTATCATTTTATGCTTGATTAAATCTAACCATTGGATGAAATGATAAAGAAATGGATGGTTGGATGGCTAGGTTTTACAATTTCTATCATAAGCTCAAAGTATAGGATTACTAGCTTTAGTTATGGATTTGGTGTATCAAATGTATATATAAGCCATCTTTGTTGACTTTGATTAACCAATAATATAAAAGTAAGAATCATGGATGGTTTGAAAGTTAGGTTTCAACTTTGATAATCATAAGAATAGTGTATAAGATCATATCTTTGATATTTAGGTGGATTTTTCCCACCACTTCATCATTGTCATCTTCTTCATCAAAATCACCAACCATTTCTCTTTCCTTTCTCCAAAGTTTCAGCCACCTTAAGGAATGATCAAACCTTATGCTTTTCTTCCATTTTTGGATAGAAACATATCAATTCCATTAGCCTAAACACAAATATATCCTTAGATTTCAAAGAAAAACTTGAAAAAGCTAAGAATCAAAGCTTTGAAGTTTTGGAAGAACTTTAGGTAAGTTAATGGTTTTGTGATTCTTTTGATTCAAATATAATTATATGGTGTTCTTTGATGATTATTGATGTTCAAAACACATTTTGAATGGATGAAAATAAAAAAAATGGATTGAAACCCTAATAGGAAGAACTTTAAATCAAATTGATGTTTTGATGATTCTTTTGGTTTAAATGATGTTTAAATGATATCTATGATATGAATTTGTGGTTAAAAAATTGAAACAAATCCATTTGGTTAAGGTTTCAAGTTGGCAGAATTAAGGTGCTTAGAAAATGATTTGTGATTTTGATGTTTAATAGGTTTAAAAGGTTTGAATGATGTATATTTAATGTGTTTAACATGAATTGATGGCTAAATGATGGAAATGAATTCATTTGGAATGAATCTTGGTTTGGCCGAAATATTGAAGTGAGAATTATGGTTTCATGCTTTGATGTTTGATAGGTTAAAATGATTAAATGTTATGCATTTGGTGTATATGAATGTTGTATAATTGAATGGTACTGAAAAATGGAAGAATGGAATGATTTCCATTAAATTATAACAATGTGGACTTAACTAGTTTAAGGTGTTAGGTTAATACAAATGAGGAAGTAAGGTTTGAATATAGTATAATGGCATAAATGATTAAAATGTATAAGGTTAAAT
>CANXYC011892287.1:0-10221 GCA_948193065.1 Aleurites moluccanus
TAGAACTAATTCAAATAACATGCATAAATACCAATTTCATGCATAAATATATATAAGCATAACAATATAAAGAAATTAAAAATCTCCCCCCAAAGATCTCTATATGGATTTGGTTCAGGCTAAGCTGAGGTGTTACAATAAACTTGCGGACCAATAACCAAGAGTCTATAGTCAAACCCTAAACAGTCTCGAATTTATAAAATCAAATGAAGTAAACACTTATCCTGAATAGTACAAACCCGACATATACCCTGTACCAGTGAAATAGATCCACTTATTCCAAATTGTACAAACTCGACCTGTACCCTATACCAATGAAACATATCCACTTATCCCAAACAGTACAAACTTGACCTGTACCCTATACCAGTGAAACATATCCACTTATCCCAAACAGTACAAACTCGACCTGTACCCTATACCAGTGAAACATATCCACTTATCCTTATGTGAGGCCTCACCCGAGCACAGTGTCCGGTCTGCTAAAATGGAATCAGAAATGCTTATTTGGGATTATTTCTCACGGATTGAGACGACCTTGGCGCCTTTGGAAAATAATTTTGAGTTTTGAAGTAGCCACCTTAAGTTATTTTTGTTGGGAAAATTTAATGTAAAAATCCATCTTGACTCCAATTTTATCCCAAAGGAAAAAAGTGCACTAGTCTTTGAAACCAAAGAGGATTTGGGGACTAGGTTTTCTGTTGAACTTGACTTCTAATTTTAACCTTGATTTAAAATATTTTGATGAACAATTTAAAGAATGACATATGAAATAACATATAAGATGAATACATAAAGAAGTAAAGCAATAAAATAAAGAAATAAAAGAGCGACAAAGTAAATTATTACAATTCAAAAACTCAAAATGGAGGATATCAACTCTAGCCTTTATGGGTTCTAGGTTGATCACACATTCCCTAAAGATCTAAGCTAAAATAAAGAAAAATACATCCAATAAACAAAATAATAATGGAATAAACAAAGTAAAAAAGAAAAAGATGGTTTTTTAATATTTTTGGATTTGAAGCTTTTATACAGCTTGCCTGCCTATCCCATTGAATGGAAATCAAAACCCACGCAGTTTTTTCTTCTTGCGAAGGAGGGTTGATTTTATGCTCAATTTATCATGTTTTGGTTCTTTATTTTATTTCTCTATCAAACTAAAGAATGATAAAAGATGAGTTGTTTATTTTGATGCTCTATCAAAATAAGAAAAGAAGAAGGAGTTTATGAGTTGATACCTTTTGTCTTGATATTTAGGGAGGCAGCGAACGGAGTGCTCTTTCGGATCGGAGTTCCACCTTGAATTGATCAAAGCACGGGGAAATGGTCGAACTGCCTTTTACCTGACAATTCAAAAAGAAAAGAAAACAAACAGACATAGTGACTTTATGTTAAATTAATTTTGAGGCTCTACACGCCTCAAATTTGGTCCTTCTTTAGCTCAAAGAGAACTAAAGAAAATGGGCTCCACACACCCTAAAAAGTCCTTTTTAAAACTCAAAGAGAGTTAAAGAAATAAGAAAGAATAGGTATATGATGGAGAAGAGAGTGAAATCAAATAGTGAAAACTCAAACTAGATGATTTTCTGTGTCTTTTGCTTAGTGGAGGAGGCTTTTTATTTATAATAGAAGCTTAGGGGTTCTCATTTCATCATTTCCTGATGTGGGATTTGGTGAAAAAGTGTGAAGTATAGAGCTGCCACCAGGAAAAAAGAGGAGTGCCACTAGAGGGGGATAGCGGTGCCACCAAAGAGGGAGGGCGACAGCAAGACCAAAGGATGGCGGCGGCTCAAAAGGGTGGCATTACTACCGCCTCCAAGGCATGGCTGCACAGCCACCTGCCTAGGGCAGTACCGCCTCTTAGGGTTGGCTGCAATGCTATCCCTTGAGGGTGGCAGCTCGGGCCCGAACCCGTCCTGATGCTTTCTGAGTCCGTTTATGAAGGGCTTAGACTCCGGTTCTTGGCACAAGTCTGAGGGGTGTAAAAAATCAGTGTTCACAGTTGCCCCTCAGCATGGTTGCTTTTCTAAAAAAGTAATCATGATGATAGTGGACACAGGCTACCATGATAAGGTAAAGATATCCTAAGGCTATCTTAGGAAGGGTACAAAGAGGTGCTCTTAAGGCTGCCCCTAAAAAGGTCAGAAAAGATCCTAAAGCTACCTTTAGGATGGTCTAAAAAACTTTTAAGGCTATCCTTAGAAAAATTTGATAAGATCCTAAAACTACTTTTAGGATGATATTGAAAGCTTTTAAGGTTACCCTTAGAAAAGTTTTGATAAGATCCTAAAGCTACCCTTAGGATGGTCTGAAAAGCTCCTCAAGCTACTCTTAGGATGGTCTGAAAAGCTTCTAAGGCTACCTTTAGAAAAGTTTGATGAGATCCTAAAGCTACCTTCAGGTTGATCTGAAAAGATCTTAAAGCTACCTTCAGGATGGTCTGAAAAGTTCCCAAAGCTATCCTTAGGATGGTTTGAAAAGCTCCTAAAGCTACCCATAGGATGGTCTAAAAAACTTCTAAGGTTACCTTTAGAAAAGTTTGATGAGATCCTAATGCTACCCTTAGGATGGTATGAAAAGCTTCTAAGGCTACCCTTAGGGAGGATATTCTTAAATTGTGTTAGGTTTAAGATGTGAAACCCAAGGATGACCCAAGATGGATGATTAAACAAGAGGAACCTAATTTGCTATAGGTTTTGAACAGAAAGGTCCTAAAGATGCCTTAGGATAGTTGCTATATGTTAGAGAAGATAAACCCTAAGGATGGTTGACTTTAGAAAAGGAAAGGCCTAACTCTGCTCTGGTATAAATCCTAAGGATACTTAACTTTAGAAATGAGAACCCTAACTCTGTTATAGGTCTCAAAATGAGGGATCCTAACTCTATACTAGGCTGATAAGAATGCTGTGCTAAAGATGATATTGGTGTTATACTAAGCATACAAGGTGAAAGTTGATGCTGGTGCTATGTTAAACACATAGGATGAATGCTCAAGAGTTTTGTCTTCAAACATCTTTGAGGGTGAAGTCAGATGGAAAATAAATTTTTGATTTCAAACATCTTTCAGAATGAAATTGGATGGAAAATGGATTTTGATTTCAAACATTTTTAGAATGAAATTGGATAGAAAATGGATTTTGATTTCCAACATTTTCAAAATGAAATCGGGTAGAAAATAGATTTTGATTTCAAACATTTTCAGAATGAAATCGGGTGAAAATAGATTTTGATTTTCAAACATTTTTCAGAATGAAATCGAGTGGAAAATAGATTTTGATTTCAGACATTTTTAAGAATGAAATTGGGTGGAAAATAGATTTTGATTTCAGACATTTTTCAGAATGAAATCGGGTGAAAATGGATTTTGATTTTCAAACATCTTTCAGAATGAAATTAGATGGAAAATGGATTTTGATTTCAAACATTTTCAGAATAAAATTGGATAGAAAATAGATTTTGATTTCAAACATTTTTCAGAATGAAATCGGGTGGAAAATAGATTTGGATTTCATATATTTTTCAGAATAAAATCGGGTGAAAATGGATTTTGATTTTCAAACATCTTTCAAAATGAAATCGGGTGGAAAATAGATTTTGATTTCACCAA
Organism: Aleurites moluccanus; assembly: GCA_948193065.1. Lineage (NCBI taxonomy): Eukaryota > Viridiplantae > Streptophyta > Magnoliopsida > Malpighiales > Euphorbiaceae > Aleurites > Aleurites moluccanus. The sequence goes on from CANXYC011892287.1 coordinate 3,611, forward strand.
GGGCTGCTTGGGCCTAAAATGATTTATATTTTGCCAAGGCCTAAAATGATTTTTGGTTTGCCAAGGACTGCTTGGGCTTAAAATGATTGATATCTTTTCAAGTTCAAAATTAAATGAGTGAGACTTTAATGATATGTGAGTTCTGAACCTTTGAGTTAAAGTAAGTGATGTATGGCTTAAGAGATTTTCCAAAGTCTGAGGAAATAATACAATTTAGGATGCCCTAAATCATAAAGAATTTAATGAGATGCAATGCCCTAAATGCTAGGCTAAAAGTGAAAACTTAAGCTATCTTTGGACAATCGATTTTTTTTTTTGAAAAAGCAAACCTAATTCCATTCTAGTTTGGAAAATGCAATTACCCTTGGAGGATTCAATGAGCTTTGATTGACACTAATCGAGATTCCGAATTTGCATGTGCATCCTATTTCTAATGTATATTTTGACGAATTTAATACCTTAAACCAGTGAAAGTCTGATATGCTTGTAAGGTGACAATTTATGAGAAATGTCAGATTGATGATTGAAATTTTAGTAGGATTCCCAACTTTTTGAAGGAAGGTGACATGTGGAAAGGGGTGACTTAGTCATTTTGTTGGTCTTTGAGGGTGAGATAAAGCGCATTGATCTTGGATTAAAGGTTGCATCATGTTTGACCAAACAGTGAGATTTTGGCCGATCTGGTATCATGGATTTGAATAGGGTTTGATCATGGATCAAAGGGTAAGTTTAGGACTTGATCTTAGATCAAAGGTTGAGACTATGGTTGATATTGGATCATGGATTTGAATAGGGTTTGGACTAAGGGTTGCACTTGGGTTCTTGGGGAGATGACCTATTTTTAGGGACTGTGATTCAAAGAGATGGCCCACTTTTGAGGAATGATGACTTATATCACTTTGATGGTCATTAAGTTTTGAGAGGGAGTTGGCAATTTGTTAGGTAGTGACCATAGAGAGTTAAGGTTTTGAAGCCACATTCAGTTTTGATCGAGTATGTCGGGTTGAGGATGATGCCATGCTCAATATTGGTTCAAAGATTAACTTGGAAGGCTGAGGTCAAGTATGCCTTGTCGGAATGGTTTTGGACTCCTAAAGATCAACTATGTGAGTTGGTCCTATCGGTTCGATTTTGGACACCTAATGGAAGGCTATGTGGATTGGTTTTAATTTGGACCAAAGGATTGGCTTTGAGAGTTTGTCTACTTGGTTCTTGCCAAATATGACTTTGTTCAATGAGGTTTATGGAAGATGAATTTGTGGTTGGCTCTATCTCAGGCTAGAGGCTTTTTTCAGATGGGTCGAACCTTCAAAAAGATAACTTGGCTGCTTAGGCTCATGGACCTTGATTCGTGATCCACTTTTGATTCCATACCTGACCTAACTTCAAAAGGGAAATAGGTTTTAAATTTGGTAATAAGGGCTTGGCTATTCAGACGATCCAAGGATCACTTGAGAATTTTGACTTTGGTTTCACCGATGAAGATTAGAGGAATCTGAACCCTTTTTTCTCAAACCATTGAATCTTTTCTGCTTTGCCCCTTGATCTTGGACTTGCTTTTGGTAAATATGTTTGAATTTGGGAGATTTTATGTGTTTATCTTATGGGAAAGATAAACGGAGCTATTCCTACTATTTGAGATTGAAAAGATTCTTGAGGCTGACACTTTGTCGGTTTGGACCAGTGGGACTGACACACGAGTCAATGACTTTATTGACACTTTGTCGGTTGGATTCTTTGGAATTGACACACTAGTCAAATGACTTGAAAGAAAAATCATTCATCATGAAAGAAAAAAAAGACTCTTTGATTTGATGATTTAGACAATTGACTCAAGGAATGATGACTTCGGATTACTTATCCTCGGATGATGAATTTAATCTACTTAGCCACAGTGACTAGATGTTGACTTTAGAAAATATGTCCCTAATAAGGGATTAAGGTAGTTTACCATTTAACTGATTTGACTAAGAGATGTGACAATTGACACAAAAGGACATACCCTTGATGTGGGACAAAGACAACTTAGCCAATTAGCTAAAAGACGTGACAGATTAACATGATAATCGTTTGACACCAAAATACTGAAATGACTTTGATGACTCTACCAAGGACTTCTTAGCAACTTTTTCTATGATGATTGACTCAGAAAATGATTTTTTTACCAATTTTGCTCTAACTTTTGACCAAGCCACCTTTTCAAGTTTTCGACTTGAAGAGCTAACAAAAGAATCAAAAATTATGCAAGCTTTTGGTACAGAATGATAATTTCATCATGATTTGGACTGTACCTAGAATGGGCTACCTACGTATCTCTAATATTTTTTTCAACTACTCTTTTTTACAATGGTTTGAAAATTCATTTCTATCTTATCCATGAGTAGAATGCCTTTGCCAGACAGGGTCTTCTTTGACACGTACAAGCCAGCCTAATTAAGCTTAAATTTTCCTCTTGGTTCCTGAACAGGAGCTCTGATTTCCTTTTAATACAAAGTTGTCTTCTTCCAATCCTCTGATAGTTACTCTCTTATTGAAATGCTTTTCTTGAGACATACTTTAAATCAAATGTCACAAGTTCTACCATTCAACATGTCATTTTGTTGTCAAGAACTGACCTCTCTATAACGAATTTCAAGGGGCTCTTGTCTACAAGAATATAAGTAGTGGAAGAACTTAAGTAATGTTGAAGCTTATGGCATGCCCAAACTAAAGCGAGTCACAACTGCTTGCTTTGATTGTACTTAAGTTCATGAGTTAGCATTTGCTTATTCAAATAATAGATGGCATTCTCTTTATAAGAATCTTCGGCATTATGGGCAAGCATTGCCCCCATGGCTTATTAAGTAATAGATATACAGAATAATAATGGTTTACCAGGCTTTAGAGGTTGTAAAACTAGAGGGCTCAATAAGTACTTTTTGATCTTTTTAAAGACATTTTGACAACCATTATTCCACTGTTTAGAAGCTCCCTTTTTAACAATTTGAAAATTAGACTACACACATCAGCCATTTGTGACATGAATCGACTAATGTATTGCAACCTTCCAAGAAAACCCATAATCTCCTTTTCAATCTTTGGGACTGGCATTTCTAAAATGGCTTTGATTTTGCGGGATCAACCTCTATACCCCTCTTACAAACCATGTAACCTAAAACACCAGGAGATACACCAAAAAGGCATTTAGCACAGTCCAACTTTAAATTGTATTGGCAAATTCTAAGGAAGAAACACCTCAATGGTCCTAAATGATCATCAACTATTAGAGATTTTATGACCATATCATCCACATATACCTCAATATCTTTGTGCATCATATTATGGAAAAGAATGGTTTCCATCCTTTGGTAAGTTGCCCCAACATTCTTTAGCCAAAAAGGTATAAACTTATAATACTAAGATGCCCCATTATGTAAAAAATGCTATTTTTTCCTTGTCGGGAGGGTACACCTGGATCCGATTATATCCCACATACAGATCAGTCAAAGAGACCATTTCGGATCCTGCCACGTGATCAACCAACAAGTCGATGTGAGGTAAAGGGAAATCATCCTTCAACAAGCTTTGTCCAAATCTCTGTAGTCCACATTCATCCTTTCCTTCCCATCCTTCTGGGTACATGCACTATTTTGGCTAACCATAAGGGGTAAGTAATAGGCTCGATAAAACTATTCTTCAACAATTTGGCAACTTATTGAGAGAACATTTTGCCTTTAACCTTTATAAGTTCTGCTTTACAGGCTTCATATTCTCTAGGGTTGGAATCTTATGTACTGTTATACTTGGATCAATACTCATCATATGCTTGGGTCCTTAGGCAAAGCCATCTAAGAATTCCTGAACTATTTTGAATAAAGAAGCCTTACAAAATTATGATGCCATGTATGCAATTTTCAATTCATTATCTATGCCAAAGTTAATTTATTTCTTTTCTTTTCTTTTTTATTTTTCTTTCATTTTTTTCTTTCACTCAAATTGGATAAAATAATTAAAATGAAAAGGAAGATATAAGAAGAATTGAAACTTTTATTATGAAAAAGAGTACCATTATCCATGGTTACATCAAAATTGTAGGAAAGATAAAAAAGGTCGATTACATGCTCAAAAAAGGAAATGAGAAGAAACGTGACTCAAAAGACTTTAACTATGACTCAGATTTAGACTTTGACTTGACTTATGACTCAACTTAGTCTCATACTTGGACTTAGACTCTGATTTGAATTCAATTTCAGATAGGTCAGATTAACTAGGCTTGAATGCCTCCATAAACTATACTAATTTGGGCTTTTGGTTGGTTGATGAGGTGGGGTCTATTTCCACTTACTTTCCTTATAATCTGAATCTTCAGATCTAAAGGGATTGATAACGGTTCGAAGGTAAATGGGGGCATTGGATATCGGGCCAGGGGGAAGGATATCTACAATGTCAATAAGATCTTAGAATTTGTGTCTTAAGTTCTTGCACACATTTGTTTTATGCCCAACACTTTGATGATAATCACAATACTCATTCATATTCCAGCTTTTAGGCAAAGGGTTAGGAGGTGCCTTTAATTTTAAAGGTGTGACCAGTTTAGATTCCAAAGCCTTCTTGTAAATGAAGCTCAAGGGCATACCCAAATCCGTGAATTTCCTTTTCAGAGACTAACTCTTTTGTTTGGTAGAGGTAATGGAAGTGAAGGTGTTATTTTGCTTATATTTTTTCTCCATTATGTGGCCTTATTCTAACACAACAATATTGTGTTTCAAAGACTTTTCCATAGGTGATTGGGTGAAGGTTTCCTTACCTTGAAAAGGGTTCAAGGAAAAGGAAGGGTTGGTGTTGGTCAGGTTAACTTGAGGTGTATTTGAAAAGCTTGGATCAACTGGTCTGGGCCTGGTCTAATTCATAGATTTTATGTCATCAATCTGGGAATTCAAGGCTTTGGTCACATAGGCCAGTGCATTATGGAAGCTGGTTTGTTGAGCAGTCAGGGCTTTGGAAAAGTCAGCCTATTTAGCGATCAATCATTCATTTAAGCTGGCTTGTTGAGCGATTAAGGCTTCATTAAAGTAGATTTGTTGAGCACTAAGGGTGGAATTAAGCATGGCTTCAAAATTCTCTTCTTGCCTTTTGATGAGGGTGGTGAGAAGTGTGTCCATGGCATCCATATTGGTTGAGTTGGCCATTGGTACCTTCTAAAGATAAGGAAAGGGATCAGTGTATGGAAAAGAAAACCTAACTATACTCTAGGTTTTTAGGGGAAAGGAAAACCTAACTCTGTTATAGGTTTATAGGGAAAAGGATACCTAACTCTATTCTAGGCTTTAGGAAAAGTTATACATTGCAAATTCCTAGGAAATTGATTCCTAGGGCCAAAGTTATTTGGATTTTAGGATTTTGGGCTTTACTCTAAAGCACAGAGGTCAAAGGGTAATTGGGCTTCGAGAGATCTTGGTGCCAACTGGATTTGGGCTTTGGAAAGATAATGTTGCCAAATGGATTTGGGCTTTAGGTAGTGGTGATGGTATTTGAGCCAAATGTTTTTGGCTTAAGGTAATGGTGATGGTGTTTGAGGCTAATGGGACTTGGGTTCATTTGGGTGAGAGGTATTTGAGGCTAATGGGACTTGGTCCCATTTGGGTGAGAGGTGTTTGAGGCAAATGGGCCTTGGGTCCATATAGGTGAGAGTTGTTTGAAGCTAATGGGCCTTGGGTTGACTCTCAACTGGTTCTAGGTATAACCTAGACTCATTAAAAATGGAATGCATGCTTTATGAATCATGAATGCATGGCTAAAAACTGGTTCATGATCATGGCTTGAATTATTTTGGGTTTATAAAACCTAGAGTCTGAGTTTTAGATTCATTACATGAGGGCTAGGTGGCTTAGATTAAAGGTACCCATCACACTAGAGCAGTGATATACCTAACCAAATGTGAAACAAAGAGTTTCACATGGGTCCAATAGTACGACTGCTCATTACACTTCAAAAAGATTGAAGATTCGTTGTGGGATGGATGCTTTTGCTATCTCCCAACATACTCAAAGAGAGTTGTCGGATCAATGCTACTTGCTATCCAAAGGTTGAATTTCATAACTGGTTATATAGTGATGCATGAAAATCAAAGTTAAACTAAAAGCCAAGTAAAAAGCCATTTTTGAAAAAAGATTTTCAACTAATTGCTAGTCCTCTTTAACTTTTTAAAAAGTTTGTCTACAGTGGAGTTTCCAGCTGTAAGGCCTCGCCCAAGCACCGTGTTCGGTTCGCTAAAATGCAATCGAAAATGCTTATTTGGGACGATTTCTCACGGGTTGAGACAACCTTAGTGCCTTTTGAAAATGATTTTGAGTTTTGAAGTCGCCACCTTAAGTTATTTTTATTGCGAAAATTTAAGGTAAAAACCCATTTGACTCCAATTTTATCCCAAAGAAGAAAAGTGCACTAGTCTTTGAAACCAGAAAGGATTTGGGGACTAGATTTTCTGTTGAACTTGGCTTCTAATTTTAACCTTGATTTAAAACATTTTGATGAACAATTTAGAGAATAACATATGAAATAACATATAAGATGAATACATAAAGAAGTAAAGTAATAAAATAAAGCAATAAAAGAGCGATAAAGTAAATTAT
>CANXYC011893085.1:0-25038 GCA_948193065.1 Aleurites moluccanus
TCACTATCTTGAGTGGTGAATTCTTGAAAGGCGAGGTTAACAATTGCCATCCTAAATTTTTTAAAAATTCTTCATATATATTGAAAATTGACCTAAATTTTTTTAAAAAGATAACTTTCATCCTCTTTAAAAAAAAAAAAAAAAAAAGAAATCCTCTGTTGCTTCCGGAAAAATTAAGAGGATAGATTTGGTATTGATTATCTCATAAAATTGTAGTGATTGTAGGCAAATGACAATTTCTAATTTATATAACAATCTGCAGGTCAGGCATGGCCTAAACTAGAATGTATAACTGAGTGGGAATCAAATATATATGTATGTGTGTGTGTGTATCATGCTACCAAGAAAGTGGATACCCCACTGGCAAAATCTATCTTTCTCTATCTTTGTTGCTGCATAATCGCAAATGGGTTGGTGGCCATGGATATCCTATATTTTTTTAATTAAACTATCAAGAATTCAGAATATATATATATATATACTTCTATTTTCAATTGACAATTCATATTACTTTCGTGAATATTCATATAAAAAAAATATTGGTAGAAGTATGCTTTTCACCACCAAGCTATATGGGCTATATGACTTATAGGATTCATCATTATTCTGTGTTTGTTTTTATCTTCTTTGTTCTTCAACTTCAATAATCTTTTATAGTCTTAGACAGTGGCATATGAATGGTGTTGGAGTTTTTTACACAGAAGTGGACTCTATTATATATACATCCACATAATTCTTATCTTTGGAATTGTTTTCCCACTCACCCTTTTGTCCCGTTTCCCCTTTTTCCCCCACATTTAACAACGCTATTTTCATTTTAGAAAAACAACATTAAAATTTTCCCCGCGATTCAAATTTGAACTCAAGAATTCTAAATTTTGAAAATAATTCTAATATCATTAAATAAAAAATTTATTGATTAATAAATATTAATTTTAGTAACATTTTAATAATGTTGTCAAATATTAATATCTTGTGACATTGCCAAATGTTAATAATAATATTATTAATATTCTAATTATTATAGAAATTTTATACACAAATCAAATTTTTTTCCTCTACCAGCAAATTTACCACTATTAGGTCTCAAATAATAAATATTAATTTTCTACAAGTTAGAATTAATTAGTTCAAACCAACAAAAAAATATTTAAAGTATAAGAAAATAAATAAAAAAGGTCTAATTTTACGTGGAAAACCTTCTAACTTGAGGCAGAACCACTAGCAGTGACATCAATTTGATTTGGTTGGTTTGAAAAATTGTTATCAAACCAAAATAATATTTTTGATTTAAAAATTTTCAAACCAAATCAAATTATTATTATAATCTAACCATCAATTTTGGTTCGGTTTGATTCAATTTAAATATTTTCGGTTTATTATTTTTAAATCATTTTTTTTTATAAATCGTCATTATTTTATTATAAATTTATGGAAAAACACCGATAAAGTATCGGTAATAAAAAAATTAAAAATAGTTCAATATTATACAAACCAAAACTTGTCTATTCTATTAATTAGCACACCTAAAATTTATATTTTTTAAAAAAATTATACTCTTTTTATTTATTTTTAGTTAATTTTCATGGATAATATTTTTTAAATTCTAAATTAATATTAAGTTAAAAAAATGTGATTCTATATAAAATAAAATCAAATATATTTAATTGTAATAATGATAAAAAATAATATATATATTTCAGTTTGGTTCGGTTTAAAATCAGAGAAAAAATACTCAAACTGCAAACCAAATTGAATTTTCAGTTTACTCTATTTTTAAACCAAACCAAATCAAATAAATTATGAAATTATTAGTTTCGATTTGATTTAATCGATTTAATTCAGTTTAATTCATTCGGTCGGTTTAACTTTTACCACTAGACAAACTCTCAATAATTTAGACAAATTCTCAATAATTTCACTATAATCAAAGAGAAAAAGTACAGTATCACTCAAGTTTTTCCTTAAACTTGAGCCCACAAAAATAGAGGAAATACAAAGAATTACCTCTCAAAATCATTTTCTATAATTCCCCTTGATTGTAGCTCACCCTCTAATTTTGTGCTTCAATGTACTTAAACACTAAACATTATGCTCTTTGAATTCTCTAAATTTTCACACCACTCTTTGTGTTTGTATTGCTCACCCTTAGCACATACAACTCAATTTAATTTTCTGCTCTCTTCATTTTCATTACCGATGCGCACGTCACTCCCTTTGTAGTCTGTACACAAGGAACTAAGCTCCTATTTGGACTTAAATCCTAAGAAAAACCAATTTCAATTTTGGCTTTCAAGCCAACTAATCAAAGTCCGTTTTGGACTTATAAATTTTTATTTATTTATTTTTCTTTTTTTTAATCCCTAATTTAATTATAATTCATGGATTAGACCCTTTTTCCCCAACAAAAATTCCTTATTATTTGTTAAAGTAGTTCAATCTCCCTCTCCTTGAGAATGAATATATGATGTACCAAAAGAAGAAAATGATGTACCAAAAGAAGAAAATGAAAGTAACATAAAGCTGCATGCACGTAGCTAGGCTAACATATTTTGATGATGAAACTGATATATTTTCATATAATTATAGAGTTTCATCACTTTAAACGCATTCCAAGGCAACAATACAAATTGAAGTCCAAATCTCTGCAACATGTGTTTTGCCTTAGTACACTACTAGAAATTTGATAATGAATTAATGGTCTGACATTATATGTAGTTACGTCAAAGAGAAGTAGCCAACAAGAATACTACTACTCATGCTTCAAAGGGACCACTATATACATTTATACCCTAATGGTTTAATCATATTAGTTTGTCTCCTCTGTCGGTAATTTCTCTTTTAGAATTAAATTTGAGTCTAGAGAAGGAAGAAAGGCCAGGAGCTAGTGCACAACAACAAAGTTGAATATGTATGCGTGTCAGAAAGAAAAGGTTTATCTATAGTGAAAGAAAAATGCATTTGCCTTTTATTATGCTTTTCGCTTCACATTTCAAGACTTTTGCTTTCCCTTCACAAACAATGGCATGGTCAAAGAGCTCTCATTGCTTCTGATCTTGTAGATATCTCTCTACACTTTAAAATCAAGAAAGATTTTTCCTTTTTAAGAAGGGAATTATAATGTATGCATGATATGCTTCAAACTATAATCTTTTAGAGTTTTTGTTTAGTTTAGCAGTTGCAATAGTTAACAGTAAGCGGTCACTATTGAAAGATTAACCATAAACTATTAATACTCTCACCGTTCAGTATTTCAATTATAATTCTGATAACTAAATTTTGAAACAATACTCTAATTAACGAAAAAATTTTAGGTGAATTTAATCCCCCAATGAGATATATGTTGCTATAAAAAATAGCTTATTCAATAAATAATATAATGATCAGAAACTCAAAACAATAATATAATGTTAGAAACTCAAAATTTAATATAAATCATCATAAGTCTACTCTATAAAATAAATTCACTAATAAATCAATAATATAACTGCTAATTAATTAAATATTTATAAAATAACTTCTCACAACTTTATTCATAAAATAACTTCTCATAATTTTATACAAAATCACTTTATCCTTACACTTGACATTACACTACACACACTAAGCCTCTATTACAATATCTACTACTAATCAACCTCACTAGAACTGAATGATCCCAACTCCTTACATCATTATTAAACAAATTATTTTTCAATTAGAAATTTGAGACAAAATCCTATTATATTGGCTAACCAATAATAATTTATCATATCATACAATAATTATTTCATGAGATAAGCATGGTAATTAACATCAAATATTTTAAATTAATAATTGAAATACAAAACATTAATTATCAATGGTTCATTCAATTCAAACAATTATTAATGATTTAAAATTATAATTAAAAGATTAAAATTAAGATATTTCTAACTGCAAGTATTTAGTTGGTGGAATAAAAAAAATGGCTTAAGAGTTAAGATACAAGTTAAAATTAGATTAAAACAAAATTCTAATCAATTTTAGAATTTTGTCGTTTTATTGTACCCATACATTAGTTGAGCAGCTACCAGCAACAATTTTAATATAAGATTTGATTTTACAAGTTTATCATTATGACCTAATGTTTCAAACATATGAATATACAGAGATTATATATATATGCAGACTTTTTTTTTTTGTGTGTGCTGTAATTATAACGTTTAATAAAAAGAATATATAAAATGAATCATTACTTTTCTTCCTTCTTGAACACTTTATTTACTTTTTTAGATCATGAAGAAAGTTATATTGATTACTTCACATTATCAAAAAAAATTAAATCCTTACCGTTAATGTATATATACACTTTCCATTCAAATCTAAAACCTACTCACGGCCATTATTTGATCTTTTCTTAAGATCTCAACTCATAACATGTCAAATTTTGTATACCCAATTCTATAATCGATGGATTACCCATTCAATAAGAAAAAAATATATAAAGTAAAAAATGATATTGGTGTTTTTTTATAGAGCACAAAAAAATAAAAGAGTAATATTAATTAAAATATCTTATTACTCACTAATCGAGTATATAAATTAAATCTTTATATCTAGTGTAGACAAATATTTTTCTATATATATTATATAAATGGGGGATTTTGGTTAATATTTTTTTTTATGTGACACCCATTTTCCCACCTTTAATATATATATATATATATATATATATATATATATATATATATATAACTTGCAGTTTCTTTTCTCAATTTATTGACACTATAACAAATAGTGAAAATTAATAACATTAGTCTAATATCATCTGATGTATACTATTAAAATTAATAATTACTAGTACGTTACATATTTATAATAACAAGTTGATAGTATTTTTAGAATTGTCAAATATTTAGCGGTACAAAAAAAAAAAAAAAAAAAATTAGTTATGGAATTTTATATATCGAGTAATAGTGATAGTGTTGTTAATTCTATTAGCATCAAAATAAATTATTTATATACTGTAGTAATATTACTAGTATTGACTTTTTTGGACTAGATCCCAAGAAAGATAAATATATATTTTTATTTATGAATTCTTTAATTTGGACACTAATATAGTCTTAATATTGTCTAACATCAATTAAATTAAAAATCATTTAAATATATAAAAAAAAATTAAATCGTGATACTATATTGTCAGCTGAAAAAAACTCCGACCATGTATAATTAGTTTCAACATACTAAATCTCTTATGATTTGTGTTGTTAAGCACTAAATTGATACACACCCACCTAATTAGATTAAGAATAAGGAAAAGATAATGTCTAAACTATGGAGTTTTTATTAATTTCCAACCATGCGTGCTTGGCCATAAACCTTTCTTGTGATCCACTTTTGCTTCTATATTGCAATGATGGTGCCTAGTGTTTTCTTTCTTTTTCTTTCCTCCTTCCATCCAAGCAATGATGGTACTGACAGAAACCCCTTTTCTCTTTTGCTAAATCAGAATTCATTGGAGAGGGGAGAGGACTTGCATAGTTAGAAGATTCCACCACTAAAGATGAGTCTAAACATATAAATTTAAACTAGCTGACATTATGAGCCACAAACCAGCTAAATTTTGCTGTCATATATTCATATATTGGAAGTGTTTTTATCTTAAAAGCCTCAAGATATCAATTATAGTTCTTGGAGACTATGAAAAAGCCTCTTTCTCGTCTTCTTTCTTTCTTTCTTCTATTTAAAAAGCTTTCTTTCTTTTTTTATTTTTCTCTGCCAATATCTTTTCTTTTTTTTGCAAGAAAATTGTTCATTGATTTAATTAAAGGAGAAAAAAATTGTTCATGTATTTTAAAAAAAAAAAAAATTCTCCTTTTGAGTTTACATGTAGATCATATAACGAACATTTTTCATGAATGCTTTCTTGGTTTGTCACAACTGGTTAGGTTTTTTTTTTAAAAAAAAAAAAATTAATGGGATAATAATTATTGGTTACACGTGCGTTCCCTTGGATATAATACTTAATTAACACAATTAAATAATAGTGCAGTTTAATGTGAAGAAAAGTAATTCGAATACTTTATAATATTTGATATCACATATTATATATATTTATATGCATCATATTATTAATAAAAAATTATTAATTGTTAAAACGTTTTGATTGGAAAAAAGTGGTTTATTCATTTTATTATACCAAATTAATATTGATTGATGAGCAAAACAAAGTGATTAATTTAAAAATAAAATTAAAGGAAAGAACTGCTGAATTTATTATGAATTATGGTTCAACCTTAATTTTTATTTTTATAATTTACTATTTAGTTTTGATAACATTATGCTAATCTAATTGCCAATCTACTTTTAAATATTATATGATTTACACAATTCTTCTTTTAATATTTTGAAAGAAAAAAAAATAAAATCAGAGGATTATTGAAATTGAATTGCAGATTCTTGAAGTAAAATAGATATTCTAATTTAAATTTTCATTTCATTTGTAAATGTATATAATGATACTCTTACATATAGAATTAATTTTTTAATTTTCATCTAAGATAAAACTTGAGGACTTGAATTAAAATTTTATTTTTTCATTTAAAATAAGTTTTAGTTTAGTAATATAACAGTTATTTTCAAGATAAAAAGATTTTGAATTTGAATTTAAATTTAAATTTGACTATTATTATGAGTCAAATTAAAAAATAAATAAATGAATATAACTTAAGCCCACATATAAAAAGTTTTCTTTGATATTGAGTCATAAACTTAATATTTTTTTAAAAAAAAAAAACCACTTTTAAACACTAAAAAAATATCTAATCACAATAAAAAAATAAAAATAAATATCCGCATCTAAAAATCTTAAGTGAATTTATTTTATCACTTTAAATTATGAATTAATTAATAATAATATGATACATTAATTAATAATTATTCTATAAAATAAATATAATAATTAATTACTTAAATTATGAAATATATATTATAATTAATATATTAATATATCAAATCACTATTAATTAATTTATAATTTAATATAATATATTAAATTCACCTAAAATTTTACACAATTATTCTATTAAAGTGGCTTTTTTTCATTAATTTTACATCTGCCCATAAATTAAAAACAAAAATCAAAATTTGTCAAAACAAAGGTGTTTTGTTTTTGTCCCAAATATTATCTCAAAAGTCATAGGCTTGAGCCTTCGCACCACATAGATTGGAGTGCATCACTGTGCATGGTCAACAATCATATATCTCCCCTCTTAGCCCTTTCATAACTCCTAAAAAGGGCTTCCAATAAGACTCTGGCCCAATTATAACACCCACTTTTCAACTTATAGGGTTTTGTTTATCTTTTTAATATTAAAAAAAATTAAATAACAGCTCGTATATGTATTTATTATTAAATTATATTTAAATTTATTATAAAATTTTATATATTCAATCGTGTTTATTAAAAAATATTAATAAAATTGAGATAGTATTATCAATTAAATTTCATATATTTTATCTCCAATACAATAATAGCCATACTATTTTGAGTAAAAGAAAGTGTGAAATAGAAAAAAAATTATCCTTTATATGTGTGTTAAGTACAAGTTGGGTTAATCATATATGTTGGTAGTTTAGAAATGTAGCAGGCAAACAGTCCAATCCTGTCCTGGGCCATATACAACATGATTTCTAGCCAATTAAGGCACGTTAACATGCAAATTATTAAGATTTTTTTTAATGTGTGTGACAATTGAAATGATATCATACTAACATAATTTATTAATAAACATATTAATATAATTTCAACCTCCCAAGTAAGTTTTACATACTGATCAATTAAAGAAACTAGATAAGTATTTTCATTATATAGTTCAAACCCACTGAATGAAGAAGGAAATTAAAAAAAAAAAAAAAACTTAGAAATTCAATTAATAAATAACAATTAATGAGTTTTAAGATTTGGTAGTCGCTCTAATTCTATAGCAAGAATTTTGTGTCTTATTAATATTCAATTCATCGATGTATTCAATAAAAGTATTTTAAATTAAAATATTAATATTAAATTTGCAGTCTAAATAAATCAAAATAATGATTAACATATATAAAAATTATTTTTTTACATAAGAAAAATAATGATTTTTAACCCATTCACATTATAATTAATTTCAGAATGTTGTGATGTCCATAGATTTATTTATAATATGAAACATCGAAAATTGGAGTCATTGATGGATTATTAGGGTGGTCTAAACAGAAAAATAATTGGCAAACTGGATGAGTGCTAGAATTTGAAATGTCACTCTCAACTCATTTTATTCTATAAAGCTAATAGATAAAGCTTGAAAAAGAAAGCCAAGTGCTATCAATTGGCTGAGTTCAGATATATATTGACCATCATCTTATAATCAATTGTCTTAAAGAGTTGAAAAGATATAGCTAGAACATTTGATCATCATAATTAATTTGAGTGGTGGAAATTTATAGCAAAACCCATCAAATAAACAAGCCAATCTTGTTGTCCTCTATAATTGTATACTAGGAACCCCTCCAAAAATCAAGAGAAAAGTCATTTTCTGGATTGAACCAAGGCATCAATTATTGAAATTGGACATCATTCACCAAACATATGGTGGGGGATAGATAAAACTTACTTATTTGATTCAATAATTTAACTATATTTAGTGCACTTGGAAATTCTGAATGAAATATCATTTTTGAATTTTTTAAGTACATCAGAAAAATAATTCTTAATTTTTTATTTTTTATATTTTACAATTAAATTTTAAGTTCAGAGGGAATTCAAAATTTTATTGGAATTTTAAATGATTGACTAAAATGTTTATCATTTAAGGTAATTTTTTATTTTTTTTAATTTTGATAGGCAAAATGGATAGATATTTCCTCGATCAAGACAATAAAATTTAAATATATATTATTAATTTTAAATTATGATAAATGAAATTCAAACTCAAAAAATACATTTAATAGACTGTAATGGAATGTAATATAATATAATGTGATTAAATATATTTTTAATATAAAATATCATCTATCGTGGAAGGAGGAATATTCTTTACAACTCTTTTTTAAGCGTTGGATGAGAATAATAATAAGAGAATTATAGCGAAATTCAACTCTCAAGTTTCGAGATAAATATCAAGCTTGATCAGGATAAGTTGGTTTCACTTCATAGCTAACACTGTATATTGGCTGCTTCAACGACACAAGGAATGGTAATATTATATATAGATTTGATTGTTTTGGTCCCTCCACAAATTTCACCAACATTATTGAGCCTATAATGCAGGCAGCATAATCTAAACTTGGGACCCAATTGGCAATAGGCAAAATGATATAAAGCAAAAGATACATCCAAGATTGGAGGATATATGGGGACAACTAGCATTGAGGTTGACAAGAAAATGATGAAGAGCTCAATAAACAAGGCCGAAAAAGAAAAGAAATAGCAAACTTCTGCAAATTGTGTAGCCCACAATTTGGACCAAGAAAATTTTAGTTCATAGAAAGATGTTCCCAAAGGTGTTTAGGTGTGGACATGTACAAGGAGTGATGTAACCCAAGATCATCAAGTGCCATTTTTGGAAAGGGTGAGAGGGGGAGAAGCATAGTGATATTCATAAATAAAAGCATAAAACCCGAGTATAAAAAGAAGAGTAACACAAAAAAATAATAATAATAATAATAAAAAAAAAGGGCCCTGATGTTGCTGATGGAGCTTACTCATAACAGTATCAAGGATTCATAACAAAAAAAAAAAAGATTGTTCTAATCTAATATTCTTTAAGAATTTCATGTTCTTTCTTGTTTCAGACAAAAGACCAGTTAATAAACATGAAGCAAATGCAGTGAGCAGTCTCTTCTTCATTCAACACCTTCCACGCCACTGCTCTCTCATAAGATACTGGTCTTCCCATACTTGACAGGCAGATACCACCTTGAAGGCACATAAAACCCTGCAAGTGTAATAAACAGTGAGTTAATCAACTTACTTGAAATATGTTAAAAAAAAAAAAAGAGGTAAATATTTCAGTTTCAATTCTTTATATTCAATCTGACAACGAAGCATGTACTGGATTACGAGCCAGCAACCAAGTATCAGAACTAATGAACAACTTTCAGGCCACATGGAAGGGCAAAGTAAAAAACTTTCATCGACTTAGACCCATTGGAAAAGTTAAAGTTTGATTCAAGGTCCTTTCACCGACATAAGGGCATGCATATAACCCAGTTATGTAGGATTAAATTTATGTGGTCCTGGCATTAACATTAAAATTAATATATATAGGTTTGCGTTTGAAGGATTTCATAGTACTATACCTGCTGCATTATTTGTGGGAACTCCAAGCACAAAGTCTTCCTTCCATTGTCATCAAATATTTTTTCCAAAGTAATGTCTTGAAGAGCAACCAAAGTTGTCTCAAGCATGTCGAGTCCTGCCTGATTTGCAAATGTAAAAACTGGCAGAGCCTGCACACAACATAATACATATTTACTATATCTCATAGGCAAATACATCTATGCTAAATAATTATTTTAAGCAGGGGAAAAGGAGAGCAGATTAACAAAAATACATATAGCATGATACAGAAAAAGAAAAATAATACTCAATAAGTACTAATGGGTGGTGATTAAAAAGACATCAACCAACAGACATTTTTCTGTCTCTAAGTAGATAGGCATTTACAAAGAGAACATTTAAGAAGCTAATGCTTAGTGGAGAAAGTATCTATAATTGCCATATGGGAAAAATGTTCATGATCTCTTAATTATTGTGTTCGGAATAGTGGGTTTCGTGAGGACTCTCATCAAAATGACATCAATTTCAATTTTTTTTTTTCATACTATAATGCAGTATGCAACTTCAACAAAATAAATCCCTGTTAAATATTTAACTAGAGAACTTATATTTATATAAACACATACACACACACACAGACGGAATGAAAAAAGGTCCCAAAAAAAAATACCTTCAAAGAGCAGCTTATAACTGCATCAGAGTGATGCCAAAGTGATTTCAGGATGGATTCACTTCCTTCACTCTTGAGAAGTTCCACACCTAGATAGCACCTGTAAAGAAGGTCAAGAGATCAAAAGAAATTCAAAATGCCCTTTCTAGAACTAGAGATAACAGGAAGATGCAGATCATGTGTACATGTATCCTTAATAACGGAATCAAGTGACACACCTATAACTTTGGCATATCCAACGTGCAAGAGTGTGGGCTTCCGGAGTGCCAGGTGGTGGCCGGAAACCATCATGGGAACCAAAATGAGAGGGAGAGAGGGCCAATGCGACCCTTTGAACAGAACCTATAACACTGCGAACATACTGCCGAGCCATGGATGCTACATTTTCTTGCAGGTGGATTTCAAATGCAAATTGGAATGCTATTGTCATCACTGATTTTGTGCTCCCACACTGGCCTGAAAAATCACCAGATGCTTTGTTTCCAGCAGGTCCAACTTCAAGAGCAGAGGCAAGGTCAAGCGTACGGTTGGGGCTAGTGGCATCCTACACTCATTAACGGTAAAAAAATTAGAGGATCAACATAAATGAAGCTCGGGTAATGAAAAAGTAATGATTAACGATAGACATAAAAAAAATCAAAGATTTTTTTTTCTTATATCATATATCTAACATAACACTCACCGCCCGGGAATCAAGAGGAATGATGCGGAAACCAGAAGGAATAATAGGTGCGTCATCAGAAAAAGAGGCATCAATTGGAGCAAAGATGAGTTCAGCACAGGTACCAATAGAATTCTCGTCTACTCCACTACAAAGCTAAGGAAACAATGCAACCACGCATTAGAAACTAACAATGAACACAAATTCAAAGAGTTTGATCATCTAAAAAAAGGATGATCTTACAAAGTTGGAACTTGCTAAACATTGATAGTTTTAACAAGGAAAAAGAAACTTGACAATCAACACAATTTAGAAAATCCAACACCTTCATATTCTGTTGTATTTGAAAACTAATGAAATAAATGTATCACTTACTTGCAAAAGGAAGATGTCACCAGGCATCATCATGTCCTCCCGATAGCCCATATTTTCAAGTTTAATTACCTCCATAAACTGTAATAAACAATATGATGCAGCCAATTATTTCCTAGAATTAAAATGATCACAAATTGCAGGAATATCCTAGCACAAGAAAAGCTAATTTTTGAAAGGGACAATAGTTTAGAACTAAATTACTTGCCTCTTCATGCTCAATTGTGTGAGCCAAGGGAAGAATAACCTGACCACCAAAATTTCCAGTTCGAGATACTGGCAAGGTACAGGGACCAGCTTTAACCGCGGCAGCTGCATAAGCATCAATTCCACTGTCTGCCCATTCTGATCGATGTTCACGCAAGAACCTAAGAAGTATTGCTGGTGGTACATTCTACAAGACAGAAAGTCCAAATTTGGAAAATAAGGTGGTATTCCATGACATAAAATGATTAAAACAAAGAAAAGCCTCAGAAAAGCAACCACAGTGACTTATCAGATTAAGAAAAAAAATATTAATATTTGGGATAGAACAGTTTCCAAGTATTTGGCGTTAGCACTTTTACACCATTGCAGCATGAACTTAAAATAGATCAGTTCCAACTTTTCAAGGAAAGTAAGAGTTCCAGCATAACTGCAAGTTAAATGTCAGCTGTATGAATCTTGTTCTCTGCAACTACTTGAATATAGTCATGTCAGTTAATGGATTGGCCAAGGTCATCATGCCTTCTTTTTAGCCTTAACCAAGACTCATTGCCTAAAGTATAACACACAACAAGTGATTGAGACTAAAATTGTTTTGCTCCATTCTTCACCTAGCAGCTTGTTATTTTTCCCTAAGAATCTCCTGGTTGACCATGAAGGAATAATGGACAAAAGGGAAGTTTTTCCTAACAAAGTAGTGAGATTTTGAACTCAATATTCACAAACCTCCTAATTTCATCATTCTACGTCTTAGGGAATATAACTTTCAAATATTGTAGATTTCTTGCTGCAATCAAACACGTGCAGTATATTCAAAATCCTTACCTGTAACAACATGGATGCCTTCGCACAGAGAACCCCATTACTCATAGATGGAAATCCATTGGAATAAGAAATATTTAGACCCATCATTTTTCCAGGAGAGGAGTTAACAAGAACTGTAACATCATCAATGCCATCACTTTCCAACATAGACCACCCCTCATCAGCAAACCCATTAACAGCTTCATTAAATCCCCTGCAGAATAGAATCTGTTAGATCACTGCACATTGCAAATAGTATTCATAGTTCAATCTCAAAGAATTAATGACATATACTTGCTCAGTCTCTGGCTAAGTGTACGTAAAGCAGCAGGTCTTCTCCCCCAGCCAGAGACATTTGGCTGAGAAACTTCTTGAGAAAGCTGCCTCAAATGTCGTAAAGCCTGCATTAATTACCAATCATATATTAGAGCGCAAGAATTTTATTTCCAAATATTTATTAGTCTCTATTCTACCCCCATATCTTGTTCTAGTGATGCCATGGTATAAAAATAAAGTTGATTACATTATCCATTTTTTATAACACAGGAATCATCCAGGGTGGAAATCACAAAAATTTATGATTTTGTTTCAGAATAGAAATATAAAAGTATAATTGAAAAAAAATCTTACACAATGAACAGGCTTACCGCGACTGTTGTCTTCTGAGCTAGCAATGTTGATGACTCATAAAGTGGGCGCAACACTTCAGGTACTCTCCAAGGCTAAAGAATAAGCATGGCAAAATAGTTACTAAGCAAAGCAAAGAAGTGATATGCTTCACAATATGAAATCCTACTTTTATACCTCTAAGTCCATATGATCAACTATATGAATAATTGATCCACCTCCTTCGCAAGGTCTAATTAGATATCCACTTGGTAGCATTTCTGCCCTCACAAAATGCTGAGTAGGTGGCATACTCGGACCATTCTGAGTGTTATTAAGTGATCTCTCACAAACCTTATGAGAAGAAAAATCAAATTGTCGCCAGATTAAGTTTCATGATAAGTTTAAATAAGGTCCACAGAAAAGAAAAGATTTTGATTAGAAACATACCACAAGACTGCCATCCTCCAAAACTGAAGTATAGCGCAGTAACCAGAAGTCACGAGCTGGTGCCAAAGTTGTAGGCGCATAAAGCTAAACCCAAAAAAGAAAAAAAGAAAAAACACAACTTAGCAGATATAACATGAATACCAAAGTAGAAATAAAAGCTGCTAAACAAATGGTACCTACCTGCATATAAAGCAGTTCAATAGTTCCACCGTTTCCAGTGGATAACGCATTTAGAACATCCACAGCTCGGCATTCTCGGTACCATGATGGTCGATCTTTAAGGATTTCAGCAACCTACACAGTTCATCATCCAATATTCATTCATCTGAACCAAGAAATGTTATGCGCCCACCATATCAAGCAGTGTAGAACTTACTCTGGTAGGTTCTAGACCCACAAGGCCGCACGCACGTGCAGCCACACCAGGGCAACCATGAGAAATAGCAACGATTCCAATGGAATCCGGACCAGGCTGCAGAAGTAAACAAAAAAGAATTACATAAGAGAAGAAAAAATCTTCACTATAAATTAAAAAGGGCAAAAATAAAAAGAGAAGAAAAAAGAAAAAGAAAATGTCAGAACTGCTTTAATAATCACTCCATAAACATTAAAATATGCTCTCAAGAAAGGAGCAACAGGAACGTTCGAGGTCTGAAATATCATGATAGAAGGGTCCCTGGCCAATCATGTTGTTTAGTTTAGACAAATGCTTTGAAAAAAGAGAAAGGACAATTGGCACAAATTTTGTTCTCTTTCTTTTTTTTTTTTTTTTTCCTCATCATACAGATTCATGTGATAGTTAATGAGAAAATAGCTTTTGACAGATTAGAAGTTTCGAACACTCGTATCTCCTATTTTCCCTCCAAATTCAGGTCATAAATATAATATTAACAAAAACAAGACGAACCAGGAAAGATTCTCTTGCTATCTACAAGATTCTTGAAACATGTTAATTATCATAATAGAAAAAGGGAGACATATTAGCATGTGAAAAGAATAGGACAGCGGTATCCCAGAGACTTGTGTGATGTGATTTGGACATTGCTTAGAAGTTTAGCAAGGTTTCTGTACCTTTTTTTTTTAATTTTAAAATTTTATGAATGATGACAAAGAATGATGGAATAAGGTTAAACCCGATGAAGAATAATGATGAAAGTAAAGTGAGTAGTAACCTTCATCCCAGGCATTTGGACCCACTCCACTGCAGTTCCAGTAGCCTTTGAAAGAAACTCTGCTAAAGTCTCCTCTGCAATGGACAAAAGTCTGGAAAAGATACAA
The DNA here is from genome assembly GCA_948193065.1 of Aleurites moluccanus. Lineage (NCBI taxonomy): Eukaryota > Viridiplantae > Streptophyta > Magnoliopsida > Malpighiales > Euphorbiaceae > Aleurites > Aleurites moluccanus. The sequence goes on from CANXYC011893085.1 coordinate 15,331, forward strand.
AGAATAAGCTCATAACCCACACAATACAAAAACAAGAGGCTTGTACCAAATCGAGGGCAGAAAAGGACCCAACATGAAGCCCATCCCCCCACAAAAATAAAAAAAAATAAAAAAAATAAAATAATAATAATAATAATAATAATAATAATAATGCAATTCCACTAACCCTGCAGGGCTGGCATCTCTTGGTGGATGCTGAGGAGTCAAATGTTGCTGACCACTGGTCACCACCGATTCACAACTTGTGTCTGTGGTGGCGAGGTTGTTCGCCTGCAAGAAAGGAAATGAACACAAAAAATCAAAATCCACCATTTAAACTTTACAAGGATAAAATAGAATAAAATTCCCAGATGCAAAAAATGTTTCCAGAAGTTTATTAACCCCAAAAAGACAAAATTTTGACAAAATTCACTCAGATTTACACCTTCTAATCAATAATTATTAGCTTATTTATCTATTTGAGCACTTCCTTTATGTATTATAACCAGAGGAACTAAAAAGCCACAAGACTAAGAATTAAGAATTTCATCTAGTTAATTCCTCAATTTTCTAAGGAATCAAAGGTAAATTATTAAAAAATAAGAAAAAGTTTTACATTTTGTGTTTGTTGACGGAAAAAACTGTTCTCATAGACGAGCTGCGAAACCTGCTTTTGCAACCTATCATTCTCTTCCATTAACAGTTTATTCATTGCCGTCAACTTCCTATTCACAGCTTGAAGCCGCGACGCTTCTTTTCGCTGCTTCTCTCTACATCTGTATAAACCAAATATTGAAGGTAAAGATTAGACATTTAGACCTTTTCTTTATCTGGGATCCAAGCGAAACAGTTGAAAAAACAGAAGTGAAGTTGAGGGAGGAGAAAAGAGTACCGTCGGTTCTGGAACCAAACTTTGATCTGTTTTGGTTCTATGTTGGAAAGAATAGGACATTCCCTTATCAACTGTTGGCGGCGCATAGAGCTCGGCTTAGGACATTCATGGTAAAGTCTCTCCAGCGCTTCCACCTGCTCCGGTGTATACCTAACGTACTTCCCGTTGTCCATAGCAATCTTGGTTCCCCCATCCTTGCAGGTTGAAGTTACCGCCATCATCACTTCTGTATTATTTATTTTCCAACATTAGAACACCCAATAAAAAGAACCCAAAAGCACAACGAACAAGAAAAATAATCTTCATATATGCAACACAGAGCACCACATATAAAGAGTATAGTAATGGAGAAATAGAAGAAAATACCGTTTCAGGAAACTCGGCGCAGATCGGGTCGCCGCCCCTTCTGTCTCAAATCAGTAACAACATGAAGTTTTCGAATTATAGAATCTGTATCCCTTCCCTCGCTTTCTGTCTCTCTCTCTCTCTCTCTCTCTCTCTCTCTCTCTATCTATCTATCTATAAATATATCTAATTATCTACCTCCCTCACAAACAGAGAAGCAAAAATATATATAAAATTTGAGTCTTTATAGAAAAAAATTGCAGAGCCTTTCTCAGAGCAACCTCTGGAACATGATAATAAGTGGGTAAGGTGTAGAAGAAGAGATGTGAAAGAGAATAATATGGAGAGAGAGTTTTAAGAAGCGAGTAAAATGGGTTTGTTATTAAAAAATAAAAGGGAAAAGGGCAAATGGAGAGGATGGGGTGGGTTAGATATTGGGATTGGGACGGTTAAAAGAGAAAACACCTAAATACCAGACAGAATATCAGAGCATGTTTTCTGTTTTCTTTTTCTTTATTCTGTTTTGTTTTGAGTTCACGAAATCATTGTTGAATTTACTTAAAATAAATATAAAATATTATTTTAAAATTTAAAAAATATTAAATAATTTTTTAAATATTTAATTAATTAATTTAAAACATAATTTTAAAACTTAAAAATAAAAATAATTTAAATTAAATATGTTTAATATTTTTTAAAACAGTATTTTTAAAATTTTATTTTCAATACACCTTTTATATTCAAAAACCCTCTATATATCTTAAATCATTTATCAATTCTTTTTTTTATTTTATTTTCAATTTTGATTGTTAATTTTTCTTTCCTTTTATTTTTCTTCTTTGGGTATTGTACAAGTTTGATGGTGTTTGCTGTTGCTTTTGCTGCTTCTGCTTTGTTTCGTTTCATTTCATTTCACTCCCTCCCTGTCTGCCATTTTTTTTCAACCCTTCCACTTATCTCCCACTCTCTCCCTCTCTCTTCCCTGAGCTGTGGGGAGGTGGATGATGCTTCCAAACTCTCACTCACATGACGCGTGTCATTAAATTAAATGTCAATTTATAAATGTAAGTTAAAAAAAATCCTTGTTTACACTTTGAGTATATCTTTATCTAAAGAAATATGATTTGCATCTCCAATTTTTTACACCATATATAAAAATTAAATTAAATGTTGAAGCGAGTCTTTTGGTGTTACTTTCTTATATTCTTAAGATTAATTGAATGGATTAAGAATTATTATAGTTTAAGAAAATCAAATTGAATCAATGGACTTAATTTGATATAGTTCCTTTATGTTTTACGTGGAGCATAAATTAGGAAAAGGATTATTATATTTTCATTGTGTATTTCAAATTCAGATAAAAAAAAGAATTGGAAATTCTAAGATTTGAATGATGGAGAGGAAGGTTTTGCTGGGGAAGTGAGAAGACAAAATTATGAGATTTTGCTGCATGCCATCTCCACTTGTATTGTCTTTCCTCTCTCATCATTTTCCGTCCCATAAATGAATCTTCTTCCAAGTAAACAAGAAATATATATATATATATATATATTGTGTAAAGAATCCAATCCATTTGCTTAGCCAAATCTTTAAACTCACAATCACAAGTGATAAAAGATTCAAGAAATAACAATCATTGGGGATAATATATTTAACCATTTAATTCCTTCAATTTTAAATATGAAAAGAGAAGAATTAATTGTCAAGTAATGATTTTTTTTTTTTTTTTAGTATAGGGAGAAAAACTCAAACTCCTATTTATATTAATTAATTTTGTAAATATAGTAATGTAATGATATTGCATAATTAGAAAATTTATTAAAGGCATATAATATTATGCATCATCTATGTTTATTATTAGATTACAAGCTTAAGAGTGATTTATCCAATCCATCGTTTGGTTTCTCTACTTTGTTCTCTGCTTCTTATTCTGGTCTCTATTTATGGCTTGAAAAATCGATTTTTCTTTACTCTCACTTTCTTTGTTATTGTTCACCTAAATCTTAATAACATAGGTCAGAAGATGATCAAGCGATGATGATCATATCTAAAATTAGAAGGAGGAAGATTAAGAGGGAAATAACATACAAGACAAAGTTCAGATGATAATTGAAAGAGATAAAATAATTGCACATAAAAAAAAATAAAAAAAAAAATAAAAAAAAAAAGAGAAATTTGAAAAAAAATGAGAGCAAAAAACAGGTGTTAAAACCATGTGTCGTTGGCATTAAAAGCCAAGGAGCGTCACGAAAATAAAATGACAAATATATTCCTTCAAAGATGTCATTTGGTTATGGATGGCGCTAGATAAATTTGAAAACAAGGACAATTTATTTATTATACGGTGTCATTTTGTAAAAACAGTGAAAAAAAAAAAGCAAAATTATAATTGACTAATCTGAAATTAATTTGAATTATACTGTTGATTTGGATGTTCGCTTATATATATTTATTTGAATTATACTGTTGATCTGGATGTTCGCTTATATATATTCTAATAAATAGGAAATTATATTATTAAATTAGTAATTCAATGATAATATATATAATTTTTATTGATAAATTTTTAATTTAATAATATTAAAATTATTTTTAAAGTTATGGTATTGCAAATTTAATTATGTAAAAATAATAATAAAGAGAATTTCATTACTTATGTATATGAGTTTAGACTTGGAAGGTAAACTTTTACTTAGTAGTTCGAAGTTATTTTGTAGAGGCGGATTTAATAAGAGGTAAATGGTACATGTCCACTTGATTTTGGTAATTTTTATAATAAATTATTATTTAATTTTTTAAATTTAATAAAAATAATAAAATAATTTATTTATTTTAAAATTTTAATTCTTTAACCTTTAATAAAATATTTTTTAGTCTAATTTTCTTTCACTTTCTTTATTTTTAATATTTTTTTATTTTTTTTATACTCCTTTATTTTTTTCTCAATTATCATATTGTTAGTCCTTAAAATTCATGTATCCGCTCCTGCTACTTTCAATCTCACCATTTGATGAAGAGACAAATTTTTATGTTTCAAGTCCTAGAAAATTAAGATAGTGAGTATAAAAGATAAGAAATTAGTAATTATTAATAATTGAAAATTAAACTTCTTTCTATCAAATACATCGGCCAATAATCTTGTTTATCATCTACATTAATTTGGAAATTAATTAATTAGTAGAATGAAACATTTTGTCAAAGCAACCAAGAGAAGTTCAACTTGAGAAACCGCAACTTCATAGCCACATTTAAAACACGAAAATTAAATTAGTAGTAGCACATTTTATATATGCTTAGTAAAATAAAATAAAAAATTAATTAGAATTTTATTTCATTAATTTCATAGAATTAAATATGCTTAAGACAAAATTCTAACAATTTCATTAATCCTATCAAAGTTCAATTACATAAAAGCATTATTATTAAGCAAAAAAGTAGAGGGTAATACAAATAATATTTTAAGGAATTTACAAGGATGATAATAAAGGAATATAACCTTTTTAATTATATGCAGGGGCGAAGCCCTGTTAGGGCTCTTGGAAGCCTGAGTCCCTGCTCAATTTTTTTAATATTCTTATATATATGCGCCCAAAAATTGTCACTCTATTTAGTTTGATTTGCAGTAAACATTAATATGAAAATATCTTTTCTTTTTTTTTAATTTCTCAATTATTTATGCTGCTAAAGTGAGTATCCATCTTTATATATTTAAAAAAATAATTAAAAATAAAAATTATTATTAGTCGTTATAAGTAAAATAAAAGAAATTAATTTTTTTATATATTTATTATATATAAAAAAATACAAATTTTTTTTTTTATTTTTCTTAATAAGTATTCTAAATACACTAACAAATACAAGTAGCTTACTTTTTATTTTTTTCATATTTATTCTTTTAATTTTTTAATTTTTATCCTTCTAACTCTAAAAAATTTTATAGTGACCCTTTAATTTTTTAATTTTATACCTATAATTTTAATTTTTTTTTATATTTATCCTTCAAAATTTTTCTTAATTTTTTATTTTAACTTCTTTAATTTTAAATTTTTTTTATAATCAGACTTTAATATTTATATATAACCTCATAAAAAATAATATTAATTTCCGTCTTAAAATCTTGTATCCGCCACTAATTATATATGATGGGTCAATGGAAAAATGCAATTCACCCAAAATAAGCAAAGGTCAATGAAGGTCACCCACTTCTTATCTCTTCAACAATTTCAAATTCGGCTATCCTTTGAAAAACATAAAAAAAAAGTTAGAAAAACTATACTAATAACTTTGTCTCCATTGCAAAACTATAGTGATGGCAGACAAACTCTAGTGCCTCTCCGCATCCAAAGATAGACCTTTCTTTTTTATTTTCTATATACATTAAAATAAAGATCCTATCTATGTATTTTCAAAGAAAATGACTCACAATACGCGTCTTTCTCCATTATACAATTTGTGATGTAACTCAAATTATAATAAAATATAAATTGAATGAAAGAAAAAATAAGAATTTTAATAATTTATTATTATTTTTATTATTAAATTTTTAGTACAATAATACTAAATCGAGAGATGAAATAAAAAAATTAATTTTAAATTGATCAAATATTAATTATATATAAAAAATTAAATTTAAGTAAATATAAATAAATATTTTTTTATAAGCTAACATAATTTTATTTTTATGAAAATGATATAAATTTACTTGAATTTATACATGATTTCGTTTTTTACTAAATCTCGAGGATGATCAGAATTAAAAAGTATAGAGTTTGAAGATGGTATAATATTTTTACTTTTTTTGTATATATATATACATATAATAGGCAATAAGTAAGAATAATAAAAAATGATATAAAAAATAAATAAAGATAAAGGGTGGACAAGCAACATCAATGGCCTAACTCAAAATATAAATGTCATTTTTGTACGTCTAGTTTGTTTTTTTAATGTTATAATTAGATTAGAATATATGTCAACGGCTGGTAAAAGTAATAGCATACCCCGCCACTCTCGCTAGTTGTATGAGAAACTGCGCCACCGGACCCCTTAACAAGGAGAAACTAAAAAGTCTTGAATGATGCTCACATAAATATTAAATTTATATATATTTTTTTTTTATAAATTTAAATGAATTTGTACTCTGTTTGGATCATATGGATTTAAGTCTTAAATTTAAATTTAGTCTAAATTTTTTATTTAAATTTTAAAAATTAAATAAATTTAAATTTAAGTCAAATCCTAATAATAGAAAAAATTATAATTTCATGTTATTTTTAAAATTTAGTTATATTGTTGCATTTGTGCGCACTAATTTATATTTGAATCCAAATTGCTAGTGAATAATTTTGTTTTCTGAATTATCATTAACATTACTAGTTATTTCAATTACAATTTAGGAAGCTAATTATTGTTTTTTATTAATATTTTATTCGATAGAGTATGGTTAATCAAAGATTATGTGTAATATTAAATTTAAAAAATAATTAACCAAAATTTATATATAATATTAAGTTTAAAATAAATTATGTATATAGTAATTATTTTATCATATAATTTTGAATTATCACATTTTTTAAATTTAATTTCAATTTATATTTATATTTAAATAATTACTCAAATAATAAATTTTAAATCTAAACAATGGATTATAAATTTATTGATTTCAAAAATATAAGATTTAAAATCTAAATTTCAAATTAATGCATTTAAGCGCAATTTTAATGTACTTGTAATTATATATATTGTATATTAATATATGTGATGCACCTAATAATTTTTTAATTTTTTGTAAAATTAAATATTTATGATATAAAATTTTATAATAAATATCATTATAAATAATATAATAATTTTCATTATTTACATTAAGTAAGAAAATATTAATTATATTAATTTTTAATAATAGACATCGTTATAAATTATAAAATGATTTACATTATTTATATTTAAATTAAAAAAAATGTTAAGTTTATGAAATTTTTGTGTCGCTTTTTACTAAATAAAATACTATAAAACATCATTATAAATTATAAAATGATTTTCATTATTTACGTTTAAATAAGAAAAGATTAAGTGTATAAGATTCTTGTGTAACTTTTTACTAAATATATTATTATAACCTATAAATTATGATGAATTATAAGACAACATTAATCAAAAATAATAATTCTGATTTTATTAGACAAAATTTATATATTTTGATTAATTTATTGTAGATAATTTTAATATTAATTATATGTGTAAAACTAAAATGAGTAATTTTAAAACATGAATGCACATTAAATATATAGATGATCTTATTACTTAGATAATATTCAGAATTATCAAAATCAGATAAAATAAAAATGTAATTTTAGTTTTAGTTTTAATATTAACCATGATAATATTTTTTATTATCCATATAATAACATCTTTTATGTTGTAACTTCTAATAATAATTAAAGAATTTTAAATAATATATTGAATAATTTATGATATCCTCAAAATAATATTTTTGAACTTATTTAAAAAATATTTTATTAAAAATTATAATTATATTATGATATTATTTACTGTAATAATAGTTAGTATAGTATATTATTATATATTCCTCACAAAATTATTTTTTTATTTTTTTATTTGGTATTTCTTAGTATTAGAAAGATAATATTAATGTATAAGTGTTTGTGAAAAAAAAATATAAAACATAATAATATAATTAATGAAAATTCGTATTTAAATAGAGAAAATTAAGTAAAAAAAGAAAGTAAAAATTATTGCTAATCGGTAAAGTTATAATTGACATCTAAGTAGAATGATATAAATAAATGTATAAGAGTTTATGAAAAAAATAATATAATAATATAGTTGATAGCAAAATTATAATTAAGTAGAATTAATGAGAATATTATTTAGAGGAGTGATAATTTTATTCGTTTTATCTTGTTTTAAATTATTCGTCGCATTTAATAATTATTTTAAATTATCTGTTTCATTTAGTAAATAAAATAAAAAATTTTTATTTAAATTTGAATCAAATTTGAATCAGGTTTGAGTAATTTCTTAACTCATCTAAATTCGATATGATTATATATATTATATATATTTTTTTATTTTTAATATTATATTTATTTTAATTTATAACTATTTTTTTTGAAATATAAATTGTATTATATAAATATATGAAAAAATATATAAATAAATTTATATATATATAAAATAGCATTAAAAATATTTTTAAAAGTAAAAAAAATATAAAATATAAACGGATATTATTCATCCCTATTTTAATTGGTTTGTTTGTCTCGAAGCCGGACGAATAGTAGGGGCAACTATTTTTATTTTTAAATAAATTATATATAAATTTTATAAAATGTATGCCAAATTATCGTTAATTTTAGCCATTATAAATGTATGTGTTTATGAAGAAAAAAATAATAAAATAATATAATTAACAACAAGATTATAATTAAGTGCAATTAGTGAAAATATTTTTATCACACCAAATATCACATTTAGTGTTTTTTACAGTTTTAATATTAGATATATTAATTAAATTTTTATCTCGCTATTAAATTAAACAAATAAGGAAATTTTTTAATATTGAGCGAAAATTTAATATCAGTGGGATTTGATTCCCGACGCTAATTCTTAAATTAGTCTATCTTACATTTACACTAAGACATTGGTTAACTAAATAAAGAAAGTTAATTAACTTATGAATGATGAAAATACCAAAAAACAACGTATGAAAGGACGACAGATGTGCATTGTGAGTTGTAGCTTGTGCTTGACGCTAGCAGACCATATTCTACAGGGTCCACTTCTTGTGGTACCCAAAAATTCAATGGCCCCCACACGCGTGAAGACTCTCTTTACTTTTACAACGTGCTCTTCACCAGCTAACCTCAGGCCTGTCCTTTATTTTTTTTTCCTTTCCTTTTAGGATTTTTTCAAAAATATCGAAAAAAATAAAAAATATTTTATTTTTATTATTAAAAATAAAAATTTTAAAATATTTTATTAAAAATATGATATATATTAAATATATATTAAAAATATATTATACATATACTAAATATATATCAAATATATATTAAAAATAAAATAAAAATAACTATAAAATTAAAAAAAAAAGTCAAAAAATAATATATTTATGTAATATTTCCTTTCTTTTTTATTAATTTTTTTTTCCTTTTTTTCACATAAGGAAGAAGTTGCAAATTCTTTTATTTTCTGCCCAAGCGCTGATTTAGAACTAAATATTAGGTTAGCAAAATAATTATAGGTTTTTATCCCATTTTGTTAATTATTTCATATTTAAAGTGAATCAATTATATATATATATATATATATATGAATCAATTATATATATATATATATATATATATATATATATATGAAATAATTAACAAAATGGGATAAAAACATATAATTATTTTGCTAACCTAATATTTAGTATTGAACATAGTAATGATTAATATATATATATATATATATATATATATATATAT
>CANXYC011893174.1:0-14136 GCA_948193065.1 Aleurites moluccanus
TATATATATATATATATATATATATTATAATAAAAAAACTAAGTTGGCCTAGTGGTTGAAAGGCTTAACCTTCCTTCCACCAGACCTAGGTTCAAATCTCAGTTTTGCTCTCTCTTTTTTTTCCAGATATTACACCAATAGTAAAAGAAGAAGCTGTGAAGATTGGTATTGGTGATGCAATTATCAAGCTAGATGATGTCTACCATATCCCAAGTTTAAAGAAAAATTTGGTTTCAATTTCTCAAATTACTAAGTCTGGAAAATACGTTTTGTTTGGTCCAAATGATGTGAAAATACTTGATAATATAAAAAATGTGATGGCTGATATTGTTCTTGTTGGTAAGAAGAAAGACTCCTTATTTGTTATGTCAGTAGGAGAGGTGTATGTGAAGAAGACAAGCCAAACTAACAATGCAACAATTTTGGTATCCTCGATTGGGCCATATAGCTATCAAATGTTACAACAAATTTCTTCAAAAAAGTTGTTAATTGGCTTACTAGCTTTGAAAAATGAAAATGTGATTTGTCATGGCTGTCAATATGGCAAATCACATTGTCTTCCCTTCAAGAGTTTGTCTAATCGCAGATCAACTTTGTTGAAATTGATTAATACGAATATGGTAGGGCCAACAAGGACACTAAGTTATAATGGTTGTCACTTTGTCATAATGTTGGTAGATGACTATTCCAGGTATACTTAGGTGTACTTCTTAAAAGAAAAAAGTGAAGTATTATCCAAGTTTATTGAATTCAACAATCATGTGCACAAGAAGTTTGGATAGAAAATTAAATGCTTGAGAAGTGACAATGGCGGCGAATTCATGTCGGATGATTTCTTTAAATATTGTGACAACAATGGTATTCAACGGCAGATGAAAGCAAAACGGGATTGCGGAAAGGAAGTTAGCACATCTGACATCAACAAGTCTTTCATGGCTACATAAAAATAATCTTCCTAGAGAGCTTTGGACATAAGCTATTCAATGTGCATGCCATGTGATAAATAGGCTACCTCCTTGGCCAAGTAAAGAAAAGCCTCCATTTGAGATTGTGTATGGTTTAAAACCAAATGTAAACTATTTTCAAGTATTTGGTTCTATATGTTATGTTCATGTTCCCAAAACTAATCGAACAAAACTTGATCTGAAAGCAAAGAAGTGTATTTTTGTTGGCCATGACTCATGCAAAAAAGGATGGAGGTGTATGGATCCAAAAACAAGGAAATGTGCCACATCTAGGGATGTTATATTTGATGAGGTGTCATCTTAGTACGCTGCTTAGAAATTAGTTGTTCAAAATGTTGATTCTGATAATGATCAAGATAATTCAAAGTTATTTCCTCAAACCAACACACAAGCATCATGTGATAATAATACAAAATAACAAAGAAGTGATAGATCTTTAGTCCCTTCAAGATCAGAAGATGATGAGCAACCAATCAGAAGATCAATAAGGGAGAAAAGACAACCATACTACCTTAAAGATTATGTGCAGCTCAACCATTATATTGTGAACTCATGTTTGTTTATTGGAGCAATAAGTGAAGCAAAACCAACATGTTATGAAGAGGTTAAGGGCTGTCCAAAATGGGAATCAACAATGTAAGAAGAAATTGAAGCTTTAAAGAAAAATGAGACATGGGAGCTTGTGCCAAAATAAGAAAATTATGATCTAATAACAAGCAAATGGGTTTATCGACTAAAGAAAAATCAGACAGCACAACTGATAGATACAAAGCCCATTTTGTTGCTCGTGGTTTTTCTCAAAGCTATGGATTGGATTACGAGGAGACTTTCAGCCCTGTGGCAAAAATGGTAACTGTGAGAACACTTTTTTCACTCGCTGCTTTTAAGGATTGGAAGTTATGGCAACTTGATGTATTCTTTATGGTAAGTTGGACCGTAAAATGCTTATGGAACAACCCAAAGGATTCATCTCCAAGCAATTTCCTCACTATATTTGTCGATTGAAAAAGGCATTATATAGCCTCAAACAAGCCCCACGTGCTTGATATGGTAAAGTTGCTCTATACTTCATCTTTTGTGGATTTAAAGTTTCAAATGCATATTCCAATTTATTTGTAAAATCAGAATAAAAAATGCATTTATTGGTTTTATTATATGTTGACGACATGATAATTACTAGAGATGATGAAACTGAAATTTCTCGGTTGAGGAATGATTTGTCAATTCATTTTGAAATGAAGAATTTGGGTGAAATTAGATGTTTTCTTAGTCTTAAAGTGGAGAAATCATATCATAGATATTTTATATCTCAAAAAAGATATGCTCAGAGTCTCCTAGATCATTTTGGCATGAGTGAGTCAAAGGAAAAAGCTACTCTTATTAAGTCATATCTCAAGTTAAAGAAAGAGGAAGGGAAGCTGCTAGAGAATGCAAGAAAGTTTTGTCAACTTGTTGGTAGTTTAATTTATTTAACTATCACAAGGCCATAAATTGCATACTCAGTTAATGTTATCTCTCAGTTTATGCAAAGTCCAAGAAATCCTCATTTAGATGCTGCTAAAAGAATTCTACATTACATTAAAGGTTCTCTTACTTATGGTCTAATGTACAAAAAAAGGCAACAAATTTTTGTTGGAAAGAATTACTGATACAGATTGGGTAGGTGATGAAATTGATCGTCATTCAACTTCTGGATACTGCTTTAGCATTAGTTCAGTCATTGTCTCATGGTGCGGCAAGAAGCAATCTACAGTTGTTTTGTCCAGTACTGAAGTTGAATACATGGCAACAACTATGGCAACACAAGAATGCATTTGGTTGAAGTATTTGATGAAAGATATTTTTGTAAAGTTGATTATATTGTGCAAATTTATTGTGACAATGAGAGTGCTTTAGCATTGGTTCAACCGTTGTATCATGGTGTAGCAAGAAGCAATTTATAGTTGTTTTGTCTAGTACTGAAATTAAATACATGGCAACAACTATGGCAACACAAGAGTGCGTTTGGTTGAAGTGTTTGAGGAAAGATATTTTTTGTAAAGTTGATTATTTTGTACAAATTTATTATAACAATGAGAGTGCAATCAGACTTGCTTCAAATCCAATCTTTCACGAGCGAACAAAACATATTGAAGTTCATCACCATTTTATCCAAGAGAGTGTTGAACCAAGAAATTGAGTTAAAAAGAGTTCCCACTTGTGATCAAATTGCAGATATAGTTATAAAAACTTTAGCCAAAACTAAATTTGAGAATTTTAAAACTGCACTTGGAGTTGTTGATTGGAAGTATGTACTAAGAGGGAGTCTTATAAAATAGTGCATCTTACTCATAGCCTGCTGTCATTTTTTTTTTGCTATCAACCAATTTAATTTTTTATGTTTCTATTTTTTAGGGATAGACTAAATAAGTAATAAGGTATCAAATAAAAAAAAATATTTACTTTATTCTAGTAGGATTTCATGCAAGTAGTTGGATGTTTTTAGGAGAATTTGTTACGTTGTTTATTTATTTCATTCTCATCCAATAATAAAATATCAGTTTTTCTCCATTAATTAATTCTTATTCCTCATTTTCTATTATTTGCAACCTTAAAATTGGAAAATAAAGGATGAAACACCATGAACATTATACAATTTTTATCTGAAAATACACTTGCAAACAATTTTAAAAATTTAGGATGTAATAGTACATTTTAAAGAATCTAATAAAATTTATAAAAAGTCAAAAAGTTGATAATATTTTAAATCAATAGGCAATAAATAAAATAATGTTATCCAAATGGCTATCAATATATATTGTAACATATTATGCAGAAGATAGTTCTACCCTTCTAATATCTCTCACTAATTAGTGATAACTTTGTGATTTGCGATTTGGAAGATTCAAATATGATATCCCCTGCTTTTCAAATCTCTTAGAGGGAAATAAAAAATAATAGGACCACACCTAATTAATTTTTTAATAAGAAAGTTAAATAAGTAAATTTTAAAGTTAAATAAGTAATTTTTTTTTTAGAATAAATAAGTGAAAATATTATTTTGTAATACTCAACTCAACTCAAATTAATTTTAATTTTAAAATTAATTGAGATTAATTATATAAATTATTTATTTTCAGTTCAAACAGTTTTGACGAATGGAGTGTTTATGAGTGATTATGAATAATAAAAAATTATTATTTTAAAAAGTACTTTTACCGAAAATATTATTTTTTAAAATAAACTGAATTTTTGTACTTATAAAAAATTTAATTGAATTCAAAACTCATTATTTATTTTTATTATTAAACACTCAAATAAGTGATTTTAAATTAAAAAAACTCAATCTTTCAATATAATTAATAGGTTTTGGAATCCCAATTGAGGATTCAAACACCCATAATATTTTTCTAATAATTAAACTACATTTAAAAATATAAAATGAATAGAAGGTCTATGAATTATACAATTAAACTAAAAATCTCACTATAATAATTAATAATAGATAAAAATAAAACTTTAGAAATTCAAACTCAACTCTCCGCTATTTACATTTTTAAAGAAAATAAAAAACTAATTAAATAATATAAGTATACAATATTAAAATATATTTAAAAGATAGCAGTATCTACATAGGCATTGAGGTTAGACCACACAAAATATAGAAGCTTATCCTTCATCAATGACTACCTTTTTATTTTATTAAAATTAAATATTAAAATATATTAAAAACTTTTATCAAGTATTTTAACTTTAATTTATCTAAAAGAGAGGGGTTTTTTTTTTATCAAAATATTAGAAGCAACATATGCAAATTTTTCTTTAGACTCTTTTCTGTAATAAATTAAAAAAGAAAATAAAAAAATAGTTGATAAAAATAAGACTGCAAATGAGCCAAACCGTTCACGAGTCGCTCATTATTTGGGTCGATAAAAGCTCATTTATGTTTGATTTATTTTATAAATGAGTCAAATTTGAGTTTTATTTCAAAACTTTATAAATAAATAAATTAAATTTGAACAAAATTAAGTTTGATTTGATTAGACCGCGAACAATTCAATTATTATTATTAGTAGTATAATAATTTTGACATTCTAAAAAATATATTTTAATACTTTTATGATGTTTTTGGTAATTTGATTTGATTAAATATAAATATTTCTAATTTTGTTATATATGCACTTTAAATATTTTTAAAAGGAGAATAAAATATATATTTAATTATATTTTTAATTTTTAATAAAAGTTACTATTTATTAAAAAAATTATTATTATATTTTCTTAAAAAAAATAGAATGTTGATTTATTTAATTCATAAGTTACATATATTTTAATTGATAGACTAATCAAATAGTATAAATATACAAAAACATATTGGTAAATAGTTTGATGATAATATATAATTATTATTTTTTTCAAAATTAATAATTTATATTCTTAGAAAAATAAGTGACTTTTAAATAAATATTATGTAACTGTAATTATATTTTTGTAAATACTAATAAAGTTTCAAATTAAGATTTTGTTAGTATATTATAATCTAATATTTTTAATTTTTAAAAATATTTTTTTTATTAATTAACATTTTTTGAGATACATGTAATATTTAATTTTATGATTAAATTTTTTTTTACTAATTGAATGTTTTTGTTTTTATATTAATTTTACGTATTTTTTTCTATATTGATTTTATTAAAAATGAATATTTAAGAAGTTGAGTATTATGATTAGCTATAAATAAGTTATAAACGAGTTTCAAAATTAGTCGAGTTTGAGTCTAACTCAATTATAATTTTTTAACTAGAAAAAAAAATTTATAAACAAACTTTTAATGAGCCGAGCTTAAGTCGCTCAAAATTATCTAACAATTAAACGAGTCGAATATGAATTTCAAGTTCGATTGGGAGTTTGAGCTCGAATTTGAAAATAAATATCAAGGCGAACATGAACAAGTTAATGATTAGCTCGATTCAACTCGATTATAGCCCTAAATAAAAGTTACATAAATACAGGAAAAATCTTAAATAAGCAACAAGTATTTTAGTTATTTATAAAGAAATTAGCCAAGGTTATTTTTGTCTTACGATTTAATATTTTTGTCACTGGAGTAATTAATACTTTTAATTTTTGATTTAAAAATTAATAATTTATCACATTTAAATAGTTAAACACTTTATTTTTTCATAAAAAATTTAATTTTTAATCATTAAAAAATTATATAAATACTAAAATCACTCTAATTTGCATCTAAATTTCTCATCACTATCTCTTGTTAAATAATAAAGCTTAACAAAAAGTTAGCAAAAAATTAATTTATTGATGAAGATAAAGTTCACATATTATTGAACTAGTTTAAAAAAAAAAAAAAAAAAAAAAGAGGAAAACATTAATTAAATTAAATATCGAGAATTAAATAGTATTTTCTCATTTCTCAGTGGGGTTGTTGTCTAGCAAATAAAGACCTGGAAATAGGAATTCCTAATAAGATATTATTGGCATCGTTTTGAGCTGTTTAGTAGGGAAAAGTAATTTATAGAAATAAATTATTTACAGATGATGGTGTTTGTTTTTTATTTATTATTTTTTTTTCTGAAAAAAAAAATGGTGTTCTGTTAAAAAAAAAAGGGAGGTGGCTATAATAATAAGAACCATATATGATTAATTATGATATCAATTGTCAAAAGTAAAAAAAGAATTTCCTCAAAAAAAGTAAAAAAAAAAGTAGTTGATTGAAAAAATTTCAATTTAATTTTATTTATGAAAAATATATTGACCAGCGTAATAAGCATTCAAAGAAAAATATAATAATTTTTAAGGTTTTTAAATTTTTATTAAATAAAAATTATCTTTAAATTATTGATTAAGAGGTTTAAATATAATTTTAAATCATAATTTTAAAAAAGGAAAATAAAAGACATAAGTTCAAAAAATATAAAAAATAAGTCTAAAATTAAAATTGATTCGTTGATGCTCTAAACATATAATTTTAGAGATAAAAACTGACTAATCCGAATTAATTAGAATAAAATATTATCAAACTCGAAAATTAATATTTTTTGATACATTACGAGTTTTGTGACTTATTCCAAATTAAAAAATAAAATTACTTATTCGTCTTTCAATAAAAAAAAAATATTATTTAAAGTCTCGTTTGGATTTCTATTTATCCAAATAATCTAAAAACTCAATGTTAGTTTTCCCATGTTATATGTAGAGTTAACTTTTATCAATTAATATATATTTATATGTTTAATATTGAAAATATTAATTACATACAATAAATAGAAATTGTCATGTTAAAACATATTTCTGTATTATTTTAATATCTAATAAAAATTATCATTAAATTATTAAATAATTTATAATTAATTACCAAAATAGTCTCTTTTAGGCCAAAAATATTTTACCTCTTAAGCACCAAAATACTAGCTTTTCAGCGCCTCACTTATGCTTTTGTGCCAAAGTAAATCTCTTCCTTTTGCATTTATTTCTTTAAAATTCTCCCTTCAGCTAACGTATACCCATCCCACTTTGTTACTGCATAGTCAGAAAATTGAAAGTTAGTTGAAAAATATAGTAGTAAGACGGGAGATGAAGACAGAGGATTGGATATTATGCTTGAAGATATATTCGGATTAAGTGACGACGAGAGTCTGATGAACGGTGGCACCGTGGCAGAGGTGAAAGTGATGATTCTGGAGATAATACAGTCACAAATTATTACAGTAATAAAGAAGAAGAACATAAAAACTATTATATTAATGTCATAGAAGGTCCGCAAGTGGGATGTTATGATAGGCTCTCTATGTTTGGGTTCATCCTCGAGGCAAAGCATTTTACAAAGATTTCAGTGATGTTGTGAGTTTTTACACTACGTACCTTATAAATCGATACAAAATGCCATTTGCTAGTATTGTTGGAATTAATCACCACGAGCAATCAATTCTTTTAGGTTGCGCTTTGATGTCAGAAGATGATGATTCTTTTACATGGCTATTTTCTACTTGGATAATTTATCAATAAAAAGTTAAATTATAAAAATTTAATTTTAATCAATAATATCAAACTAAAGTCTTTTAATTAAATTAATTCTAAAAACTGATCTCATTACATTTTAAAAATAAAATTAATAAATTATTACAATATTTTAAATTTAAATAGATAAATAATTGATTTTTATCTTTAGCTTAATCATTAATGTCGCAAATTTCATATTCAAAAGTTCCACATTATCCCCGCAGACATAATGACTATCTGCATTTGCGGATTTCGTGCGCAGAGAAAAAAGTCAGCGGAGCTTCACACCACCCTTATAGGCAGGAATGAACATCTGCATCTGCGGATTTCGTGTACAGAGAAAATAAAGATTTGATACCATGTAAATTTTTTAATAATCTAGCTTTTTAATTGGGTTAATTCAACCATTACCAAAATGACTAAAACTAGTCATATGAATGATTGACATTCACCATTTATATGCCTATTAATATTTTTATATATTTCAAATATGTGATTTCTAATACGCTCCCTCTCGATGTATCCACACTACGTCTCAAGTTTCATGTACAGGGGGTTTTATACTATTCTTGTACGCAAGAATTAACATTTGTATCTATAAATTTCGTGTAGGGGAGAAATAAATAGCGAAATAATTATTTTGATATCATATTAAATTTTTAATAATCATGCTTCTAAATTGGATTTAGATCAATTATTATCAAAATGATTAAAATTAGTCATATGAGTGATTAATTTTTACTATTTATATGCTCATTAATATTTTTATATATTTTTAATGTGAGGTTTTTAATATGACTAATTTTAATATATTATGATATAGATATTAGCTTCAGCTTTAGTGTTGGCCTAAATATTTTTTAGTAAAGTCCCACATCAAAATTGTGAAATGGGGAACACAAGACGAGTGATTATGCTCATTAATCATATATTTTTTGACCTTTTGAACTAAGATTAATTTGTGGGTCATTTTTAAAGGCGGAGATGATAGTGATGATGAGGAAGTTATTGAAGAATCGAGAAAGAACCTAATCTTGTCCCAACAAAACGCCAATCTCGAAGGAATACTCCATTGGCTAGTAAACGTTGCGGTTCATTTTCATCCTTACTGTTTACTTGGAGTTTTCATGCCTGTAAAAGTGAGTAATTGGTTGGACTGTTAAAATTGTAAATGATATGAGAGCCGATATAGCGGGTTGTTAGGAAATCCAGTTTACATAAAAAAAAAAAAAAAATAGGATGTTTGGATAGAAAGTTAAACGCTATAAGTTGCGTTTTAGGAGTAAATTAATGTTAAAATTAGGAATCTTGTGGTTTTTGAAGTGTTTGGATAAAAAAAGGAAACTAGATTATTTTTAGTATTTAACGCAAATTTTAAAAACTGAGGAGGGAAGCTTTATAATTAACGCTTGTTTTTTAACAAAACTAGATTATTTTAACAAAATGTTATTTTTTACGTTTTTATCCAAACACCCCCTATATATCGGGAGCTTAAAAACTCGAGTTTACACTCAATTTTTAAATAAATTTCATAAAATTTTATAAAATTCATTTATAAATTCATAATTTTATGTTTATTTTAAATTTAAATTTATTTAGAATTATAAATAATTAAACATATAGAATTAAAAATAATTAAACTAAATTCTATTAAAATAATTGATATTTTTAAATGAATTTCACAATTTTAAACCAATAAATTTTATTAACTTTAATATTTTATTCTCTTCTTATTAATTAATTATTTCAAACTCTTTTGAAAATAATTCCCTCTCCTTTAATTTTTTTTTAATATATATAATTTTTTACTTTTAAGAACATATTTATTTTTTAATTTTTTATTAAATATTCACTTAATTATTTTTCTTTGTTATTTATTTTTCATATTAAAATAAAAATATTTTATTTTTTATTTTTAAATTATAATAATTTAATAATTTTTTAATTCGTATATCAGAAAATATAAATTATAAATATTTTAAAAAAAATTTAAATCATATATTATTAGTCATAGCGAATAACGTTAAATTTTCAATTTTATAATTTATCCATTTTAATTATTATGAAAGTTAGGTTCACTTAATATAAACTCAGAAAAAATTAGTTACTTAATTATTTCTATTATTTTTATTTTTTAATTTAACTATAACTCAA
The DNA here is from genome assembly GCA_948193065.1 of Aleurites moluccanus. Classification (NCBI taxonomy): domain Eukaryota; kingdom Viridiplantae; phylum Streptophyta; class Magnoliopsida; order Malpighiales; family Euphorbiaceae; genus Aleurites; species Aleurites moluccanus. Next base: position 10,116 of record CANXYC011893174.1, read on the forward strand.
AATTTCGATTCGAACCTCATAAATTTTTTTAAGTATAAGTTAGAAATTATGATTAAATAATTTTCAATAAATTGCATTTAAAATATTTTAAAAAATAATTATTTAATTATATTTCAATTACTTTTATACTTTTAATTTAACTCCAACTCTAAACTTTGTAATTTTTAAGTATTGGTTTGAAATTATGATTGAATAATTTTTTAATAAATTGTATTTATAATATTTGTAATTTAATATTACAATTTTAAAAATTATATTTTTTAATTTTTTAAAATTATAATTTACTAAGAGTTAATGTCGATGTTAATCGAATTGGAGTTTTAGGTGAAATAGTAATGAAATTAAGTAATTTATTTTTTTTAAATAATAATATATGCAAACTCACAAATATAAATAAAATATACGTATATATAGTGATCTACATTTAGATGCTCTTTAAAAGTCACTTGGCAACTATGAGTGGGGTGAATTAATTGTTTTAAAAATTAACAACAAATAAAATTAAGAGGATGAAGAAGGAAGAAATAATTAACACAAAAATTTATCGTGGTATGGCCAAAAACAAGTTTACGACTATTTCAAAGATGCAATATCAAACTTTATGCGTTTTAGGCTCACACTAAACCTTACAAATTATTTTTATAATTGAGGCTCACACACAATCCAAAAAATTTATAAAGAGATGAGAAAAAATTAACCCTTCAATTTTAACCCAACTCTAAGAAATTAATTCATTTTCAACAATCTTGAAAAATGACAATTAATTTTCTTTACAATTTGAAAACTAAAAAACAAGTTCAAGAACACTTAAATGTTCAACAGTATGAATTAATGCAAGAATAGAGATTGTTCAGTACTTATTAACTTTATACCAACTCATATTAATAGTTTTGAGCCAAATAGAGTCGTTTAGGTGCATTAAATGTGCATTTAATGCAAAAACTCGTACTTCGAACGGCTATTTTTTTATTATATATCGAATTGTAGCTATGGCTATAAAGGAAGTAGCAGACGTTACTTATACTGCAATGAAGAACTTCACGGCTGCGACTAACTTGTAGCGACTGTGACTTTAATAGCTAGCGGGTGCTACTTAACATGTAGCGGCTGCGACTTATCATCCAAATTCTCTAGAAGGCTATTGTCTCTCTAACCTTTCTCAGTAATGAGCGCTACTCCTCTGCTCCCTTGGAGACTTGAGTTTCTGAACCTTCTGAACTCCATAATCGCAGTAGTGACATATTTTGTAGCAGCTGCTACTTAACTTCACTTTATATGAACCTAAAGTAGTAGCTGGCACTACTTATTTCATTTCCCAGACTTGAGTTATTGGACCTTTTGGATTCTTAGCAGTGGCTGTTGTAACACCTGAGATTTCTTTTACTTGTATGTATTCTAAAATTCTTGTATTGATGTATATAAAATTTATTATGGAATGTTTGTTTTGAAAGTGAGATTTGTTTCTTTTGATTTGAATTTCAAAGTTTGTGTTTGTGCAGAATTTTTTAAATTTATGTTCAAGGCTTTAAAGGAAGAATTTAGGATATGTTTTAGTCTCATGTGTCTAGTTTAAGTAGAAGGAAGAATCGAGGCATTTACACTTTTGTAACTCAAGATAAAGTTGGTTTAACATGTACTGCTGAAGTGAATTTTTTTCAGCTTTTGTTGTGAACAGTGCTTGTAAACAATGCATGTAAACAATGCTCATGAAAAGCAAATGTGAACAGTACTCGTGAATAGTAACCATGAACAGTAAACTCGGGGTTTATTTTCTTTTTGGCAGTAGCTTTTTCACTTCATTTTCTTTCTTTGATTTAGACTTCTGTAGCTCAAGATAGAGTTGGTTTAGCATGTACTGCCGAAGTGAATTTTTTTCAGCTTTTGTTGTGAACAATGCTCGCGAACAGTGCTCATGAACAGTAGATATGAACAGTGCTCATGAATAGTAACTGTGAACAATGCACATGAACAGTAAACTCGAGGTTTATTTTTTTTTTTTGCAGTAGCTTTTCCACTTCATTTTCTTTCTTTATTTCTTCTTCTCTCTTCTTTTTTATTTCCTATTTCTCTCAACCATAAGTCATTTTTATTCATTTCTAAGGTTTTAATACTCCAATTAAGTCTTATTAATACTATAAAATATAAATTAAGGACTATAAGAGCATCAATTTAAGCCAAATTTTTCAAAATTTCTTTGGAGGAAAAAATAAGTTATTTTCTCAAATCTTCTCTCTAGCTTGAGTTAAGCTTTTTGTTAGCTAGAATAGTTATTTTTAAATTATAGGTGATCTTTTGTGAGCATTAATGGCTAATAAGTATGGTTAGATTCAGTAGTATGAAGATTTATGATTTTTGGATGAATAGTATTGTGAATAGTAGATTTTCTCTATAACTATTATTCATCTTCTATTAATGGTTAAATTAATGATAGAATTTGTTTATAAAAAATCTAAGGAGTTTAGAATTTGTGGAGGATTATTTTATATGATTGTTTTAAGAAAATCCTAAATTTTTAAAATTTTGGGAATTTTTATTTAGGGGAAAAGAACTCAAGGAATTAAGGATCTTTTGGATTTGAGTAAGAGTTGAGCTTGGTTAGAAAGCCTTTTAGTGTTAAGAGGTAAGTGTGGATTTCGTTTCATGTGTATGATTCTCCATATGAGAATTTTTGCTAAAATATATTATATTCATATATATGTATATTTTATTTATGAATTCAATTTATTGAAACCCTCCTTAAATAAAATCTTTGGATATTGATAATGACTTGGTTATTTTCCTTGGACCAAGTTCATTAATAAGCCTTTGTTATGCATAATATGATATGTTATTCATATGTTGTAATCTCTTGATCACTTTTAATTACTGTTGAACCAATACATGATATGTATATCACGGAACATACATTATAGAATGCTTTTCCCAATGAGAGTTAATTCATTGGTCCATTGTACACAGAGAAAACCTGGCTGATAGGGTATAGTATCAGTGTTTCATCTAGAGAGGATCACGAGCTATAGGCATATACTTGCGTAAGCATATGTGCCACATGAAGGTAGCAAGGCTACCTAAACGTTATGATATGATATCAGTTCTATGTTATGTTTATTTGATAATGTCATTCTTTATAGGCATTTATATTCTTAAAAAGAATCATGATTTGATATTCATATATGTATTATGAAATGATTGGATAATGCTATCCTTTGTAAGCACTTATGATATTAATGTATACGTTAAGATTTCTTTCTAGTACCCTGGTATATATTCAAGATTTGTTATTTAAGTATTCTATATATGTTATTCATTCTGATCGTTCACATCTTATTGAGTTGAAGACTCACCACTCTTTTGTGGATTTCAGGTTATAGCTTAGCTAGAGAGAGAGTTAACGTTGTAGCTTCTTGTTTTTCTTCTTCACAATAAGACTCTTTTATGTACTATTTTTGGATCATAGTTGAATTATATATATGTATTCATGTCTATGAGAAGTATACTCTTAGAAGGTTTGTAGATATGTGTGATATTGTTTATTCTTTTGTAGCCATGGATGGCATTGTAGACTTTTCCTTGTTCCATATTGATGTTATAATTATCTTTTGATCGGTAAGGAACAATAGAAAATGTCATATCAGGTTGATGAGATATATAAGATATGGATGTTTGGCATGATACTAGTATGTGTTATATGTTTGATCCAGGTTAGCTAAGGGTTCTACGGGTGTACGGTGGCCTTATGCCTACCCTTGTCCTAGGGCCATCGCACCGGTGGTTTTGGAGTGTGACAGAGGTGGTATCAGAGCTATAGGTTTCTCAACCATAAGATAGATAGATAGATGTGTAAGTTCCTTAGCATGAATGTCTGATTAAGATAACTATGAAGCTGTAACACCTCAGCTTAGCCTGAACCAAATCCATATAGAGATCTTCGGGGGGAGATTTTTAATTTCTTTATATTGTTATGTTTATATATATTTATGCATGAAATTGGTATTTATGCATGTTATTTGAATTAGTTCTA
>CANXYC011893294.1:0-21259 GCA_948193065.1 Aleurites moluccanus
TATAATAATTGGTATAAATTAATTTGTATTATTTCAAATTCTTATATTATATGTCCAAATTAATTAATTTTCTTAAATTATGATTTTTTTGCAAAAATTTATATAATATTAATTTTATTGCTTGTATATATATATATTTTAAATTAAAATTTAAATATAATGGAAATTTTTTATAAATTAAAATTTTTAAAATTAATTGTTTGTATAAATTAAAAACTAAATAACAAAATTTAAAAAAATATGGATTTATTTATAAAATTTTGATTTTAATTATAAAATTTATATATATATAAATTAAATAAAAAATAAAAAAAAATATAGTTGATGGACAGTAAAACATTAAATTAGTGTTTTATTATTCACGAGCACCATTTTGCAGTACAAAATGACACTTGGTTAGAGAAGAGAAATTACGGCAAAATGATTACACGCTATAATATTACTCGGTTAGAGATGGACTAAGATGGAAATGTTTCTGGCATTCATTAAATATTACTCATCATCCATTTTTACTTCTTGCCACATGTTGCCCTCGAAGGGCAACGAGTCTCAATTACTAAAAGCAAACCTTGGTCTTTTCTTCATGGAAGGATTTTGATGGCCTGGGTATGGGGATACGATAAGTGTAAGAGAGAGGATGCAATGGCAGAAAAATGTATTTGGTTTATTGATTTTCTGAATCTTGAGGGAAAAAGGAAAGTTGGATGAGGAGATGGAGAAACTGATTGTATCAGCCCCATTTTCATTTTTGTATCAGTCTCATTTTCATTTTTGTGTGTAATAGCACAATTGATTTTCTTAATATTGTTCTGAGTGATTTTCTATAGTTAAAGAAATTTATATGAATATTATAACTCTAGGAATACTTGTTATTACTGTTATTGTCAATGTGTGCAAGGAGAAACTCTGATTAACAATTTCACATGTACGTGGATCAGGAAAGGATCTGTGTGAAGCAAACTATGACAATAATTAATTATTACCTTTAATATTAATTAATTATTACAATCTCTAGGCTAAAACCTAAAACTAATAATTTTCAAATTTCTAAATACATCCCTGAATATAAGTTTGAGAAAAGGAAAAATTTCAACACAACAAACATTAAAAGATCTCAAAAGTGAGAATAAACTGTGGTAGAAAATTAAATAAAAAAAAAAAAAAAACTCTTTGAATGAGTGTGGATATGTCCAGATATGAGAAATTGAACTTCTACCAAAACTTGGTGGCCGAACCACTCACCTGGGCAAAGATAATCGGCTATCATATTAGATTGCATGCTTACTGAAAATATCAAGCCGAAAAATATCCATTGTTGAAGCTTTCATCTCTTTCAATCACAAAAGCCTCGTAATAGAGGAAGTAGAAACCATTAAAGCTAAGAAGAAAACAAGTAGCTAAAAAGAAAAGAGAAAGAGCTACCGTCGGTCAAGAAACACCAATGGCAACCCAAAGAGCCAAAAATCAGATCTAAAAGTTTGAGAGGAAAAAGAGAGAATTCTAAACAAGAGAGAGAAAAAATTTTATATAATAAGCAATTTAATTAATTACATAAAGATAACTTAAACAATAATCATACCTTAAAAATCAATTTAAATTTTGAACTATTTAAATATAAAAAAAAATAAAATAGTCAAGGCCATCGAAATATAAATTAATAACATCACAGGTATATTAAATATTAAATTTATAACTTAACTAAAAACTAAATAATCACAATAATATTTGGTGGATACAATTAATTTATGAAATTAAAGATAATAAATATCAACAATGGAAAACAAATGAAATGACAGTAAAATAAAACAGAAGGAATGATGATGGCATTGGGCACAAAGACATATCCTCCAATATTAAACAACATCCCTCTTGTTTTGATCACCAAAAAGAAAGCTTAATCCCAAGAGTTTTATTCTAATGGCTGCGGATGCTTTTCATATTTACAACCAAGATTACGAACATGAATTATGGACAAAAAGAAAGGGTGAAACAAAAATTTTAAAGATTACTTGCAAGGAATAGAAGAAAAAGAATTGAACAAAGTGTCAGCTTCCACTTCCTATAGTTACATAATCATTGAGTGCAGATAGCCAAGACCTCCTTCGATCGCCGTCATTGCTAGAAGTTGATCGTCCATATCTCGACCTTGAACATCTTACTAACTGTTCGCGCAGGTTACGATCAACAGTGCAAGGAACTAAAGATGGACTTGTGTCTGGAGTTCCCAAGCAACCTCTACCATTGAATTTCATTGATGGGAACTTCTGGCAACTTAAAGAGCGGAAAGACGAGGAAAGAGGAGAAATTCTGGTGCACCCAACATCTGGCTTGCAAAGTGGGGTGACCATGGAATTGGGTTCTGGCTCCTCGCCAGAACATGTGCAGAAGGTTAGTGATAAACTTGTTCTGGCAATTGTCTTCACCATCGGCCTTGTCCCTGGGAGCTTAAAAAATGAAACTATGCCATGCCTGCAGAGAGGACACGTAACAGAGCCCGGAGGACCTTGAGCTGCGGCTGAGGTGCAAAATGTAGAACAAAGATATAATGCACACCATGTGCAGAATTCATGACCACAACCTGCATAATTTCACAACACATCCTTTAACTTCGGTGATACTTGGGATTTAATAATACTAGGATTATTCAGCAATAGCAGACATTCAAAAAAGGTTACCAGTTCAGGTTTCCATGAGTTATTTTTAATTTTCCATTGCCAAGTACAAAGAAAAAAGAGTTTTGGAAGGAGTTGCAGAATATACACTAACAGAACAAAGGAAAGCAATACTGCTTATTTTCCTTATATACAGTGAAATTCAAATATTCAATAGATATATTTTCTTACTGGTTATTATTATATTTCTTTAACGAAATTTATAAAAAGACAAAATCCTAAACCAAAGAAACTTGCATTATGTTTAGAACAATGAATATGGAATTCATTTCATGTTCAAATCTCAAATGAACTTCATCAATAGAGTACAATTAGTGAATGAATTCCCATATTTAGTATTTCCAAAAAACTGAGAGTCCATTTGTATAGATAGAAATTTAAAATGATTGAACATTTAAACGTGTGTCAAGTAAAAAATGATGAAAAATTCAATATGATACCAAATCCAAATTCTTAATTATTTCAAATGACTATCTATCTAAATGGACCCTTGTGGAATTCATTTATTCCAAACAAACTCTTTAAACAAATGTCACCTATTTCACTAAGACTACCACAATCTAAGACTTACCCCCTCACCTAACTTGTATTACTTGCTGCTCTTATAAGGTACAACTTATATTTATTATTACGATGTTAGAGATCTGACATCTTTGAAAGTGTATGCCGTTCAAAGGAGGGAAAATAAAAAACCCTTTTCTCATACCTTCAGTGAACTGTTGTATTTTTTGATATTTACCATTCCTTTCTGCTCTTTAATTTGCGCTCTGGTAAAACTTGTACTCTAATGCCAGTTTGGCAATAGAATAAAGTTCATTATCAGTTCAATAAAAAATAATAAAAAAACAAGATATGCCCATCATTATACTGTTGAAATCAACAGTTCATAACCTGATTAAATTTAATCAAAACTGCCACCACACAAAGTGTACCCTATTGCTAATGCAATTATTTCACCATCATAACCAACCATTACCACTGCACCCATGTATCACCTCTTTACAGCCCCCCTACTGAACAGTATCAAATGGCAACCACACCTCCCCTTGGATGCATCAAGCAACGGCACCTTTTAGCGGCAAGGGACATGACCTAAATAGATTTATGCTTGGGAAAAGAGAAGAATTGTTGCAATACAAAAATAAAGAGTATTATTTTTAAGGATCTGAACTTCCGAAATTTTTTCTTGTATTTAGATTTCTTTTTCTTTTCTTGAGGTGGACTATGGATGTATTATAGTGATGGGATGGATATGGTTTTGGCATTCGCAATTTTTCCAGCGAGTCCATTTCCAAAAGAGCTAAAAGAAAAAGAGTACAAGAAGGAGGATTTGCATCTGGCCAGGCTTCCCTTAGCCTTTTAAGAACTACAATCGGCAAAAAAAGAATATGTATTATCGAGTCATTCCTTTCTTTCCCATCTTTTGGCAATATAGAGAACCCGAGTAAAAAAAGGAAGAAGAGCAAACCAAAAATCCTACCATAGCAAGGTCCCGAGAGAATACTCCCAAGATATTCCTACCCTTCAGAATCCTTTGCATGAAGTGGCTACTCTTAGGCCCAAAACTATAAGATATTCGTTGCGAGCTCTGAAGCTCAGGATGTTTACCATTGCACTAGAGACTAGACGATGGACTTAACAAAACATAGATCCAGGATACAGGTTCAGATAACTGTCTTTTCCATAACAGGTGGAATATTGGGCATTACTAGCTATTGAAAGTAACTTACTTTCTGCAGCAACTGTGCATGTCCTTTCTAGACAAACAACACATGGATCCTGGCACGTGGTTAGCAGATCCTCATTCCTCCAGCCACATTCTCTGGAAATGACCCCAAAAAAGTAATCAGTATGATACATAAACATTCTATACCACATCCCAATTTGTCAGCAAAGTGCAAGCATACTCTATGATCACAAAATTTGAATGACACAAGCAAATAAAAGATCTACATTTCTTGAATTTCACCACTTCATTATGCAGCATCAAGTTCTCCACAAGGTTATAGCACGTTAACAGAATATCTTTTTTTGTTCCATACACGTATATTTGATCCACACAGCAAATGATTTCCTAAGCCATATCAGTTTTGGATCAGGTGGTTCAACAACATATGTAAAACCTAAGCACATAACAAAAGGATAACTAGAAATACTTGGTTAAGGCAATCACTGCCTAAAGTTGCTCGGCCATAGAGATTGTTCGACATCAATACATACCCACACCTGTGTAACCGTTTCCATGCACAATAAATTATAAACATATAAGACCAGTCTAATGACCATGAAGAAAACTTTATATGATTGTCAATGACTTGTCTTATGCAGATTTCCAATTGGATGATACAAGTTCAAATAGACCACCACCCCTCCCCCACTTTTTCCATGAGCCTCTTCATGAAGTAATGCTAACATGCAAAGGCTCTACTTGCCTCTACACTTCTCTGAGTCATACTTCACTCGAATCATTAGAGATAACATTTGAAAAGACATTAAAGACTCAACAAAGATCTTAGCTTCCAAGGGAAGAGTCCAAAACCTTAGCAGGTTAAGAAGGGTGAGATAAAAAGTTCAAGGTTCATGAGTAGCAAGTACATAACAGAAGGTTGATGCAGTATATTATAGCCAATACAATATAGCAAAACAAACTCACCTAGCAATTTTGACAATGCTCATAAGAGGAACAGATAGATATGGCGAAGGACACATTTGTGGCTGGCATTCTGGCTGTGTACTAAGTATCTCCTCAAGTTCATTTCTATGCCATGAATGGGCAACCATCAAAGGAGTCCATCTTGAACCAAAGAAAAGAAACGCCATGAGAGATAAGTCAACAACCTTCAATTCATAAAGATAACCAGCATCAAGGCAATACGCTTAATTCCAAAAGAAAGTTAAGGTGCAATTCAACAGTCTGCATGCACCATGGGGTAATGGACCTAGATTTCCAATGGTAAGTGTCTTTCACTAACCTTTAGAATATAGATACGTCTCTGTGATTATATAAGGTTGAAATGGAATGACCATTTTACACCAGAATTTTACTGCTCCTAAATGCCAATTATGTTGTAGATTTAATGTAATTTCTCCTTCTATTTTCAGAATATGGAGGCCAAACTGTTTAGTAGAAATGAGTCAACCGTGCTGATTTTACCAATGATATCATCATTTGTCACTATAAAGTCTATAATTCAACCACAAAGGTATATAGCATTATGAAGAGAAGTAATGAATACAAAAATCTGTTGCTTTGTTAGTCACTACCATTCATGACAAACATGCAGCGCTTGGATGATGCATAATGCAGGCTGCCCTTGTTCAATTACTACATCACACAGAATTAAATGGATGTTTATTATTTAAAAAATAATTTATTGCAATCTATATTAAATGCACTAAAAAAATATTAATGTCAATACCAACACACAGCAACCTGCTATAATGAGAGCATGTGCAGGTACTAAAATACCAAGGATGTGCCGGTACTAAAATACCAAGTAATGTCAATACAAAATAAAATATAATACCAGCACTTCCTTATATTATACTGCCCTTTCGATGATTTTTTTTTTCTCTCTCTCTCTCACCTTATCACCAGCGACCAAAATGAATCATCAACAAAATTCCATAGATCCAGACCCCCACCATCTCTCTGTCCCTCATCCTATTCCTTTTTCCTCCATCGTCTATGGAAAGAAACAACCACCTACACCAACCCCAAACAACATACTTCCTTCTAAGGCTGAGACTGTTTTCAAGATCATGGACTTATGTTCTTGTCCCAACCCTTGTAAGCCTAGCTTTATTTGGCCTGGTATGGAGTTCAGATTAGGACCAGGTGTATGTCTTTAGGCTTGACTTTGGTACTCATCCAAAACCAACAAGCAAAACCACAACTACAATTCCAAATCAAATCTTTGCTCTTCCTTAACTTTAATCTATTTTCTTCTTAAACTGTTTCACTTGCACCAAAACTGTTCTCTTTGTTCCACCTAATAGACCATCAAATTCTTCACTTCAACAGCTCAATCTTAGACAAGGGATGGGAGAGGCTTATCGGTTTCTTGGGTTATCAACAATTGGATTTCAAAAAGCACAAGTTCTTTGCAAGAAATGGAGAGGTAGGTGTTTGTTGAGAGTTGAGAGAGGGGTATTTTTGTCATTTCAATACCACTTAACGGCTGGTCTGGATGGAAAATTAACTGTGACTAAAATTGTAACAAAAATGTATATATACTTAATGATAGAATTAAAAGAATTTGTCGAATTAAAAGAATTTGTCAATATCGTAAAAAGAACAAGTGTATAAAATTATTTTACCACCTTTGATTATCTCTTACCACCTTATTTTCCCCATAGGATAGGCTATTTTACATACGTTCAATGCAAAACATACATATCTTTACTGTTACATAAAGATTTAACAACAGAATCAGCAACAATTACACAGATGAAATTAAAATGTACAAATTCAAATTTGGATAGAAATGTTTATATAGTAATGTTCAATGAGAAATTTATTATTGTTAACATTGAGATGCATTTTTTTTTTTTCCTTTTTAAGAGTTCAATAGAGAAAATTTTTGCTTAGTGGAGAGAAGGGGCAGGAGGTAAACCTGCACAATTCAAATCAATTATCTATGACAAGTTAGAATGTCTATTATTTTCCACCAAGAAATTCCCTGCCAGGAGACTGCTTGCCTCCACCATTGATGAAAAGTGCATTTTACTTCCCCTAGTTATTCCACCTTCCTATGCCCCCTTGATCTATTTGGCTGATATTAAATCCTGATGCAGTAAAGTCCAACCAGAAGTAAGTTCTATTGATTTCCCGACAAAACGTAGCTGAACAAAGCTAACATTCTGATAAGCACTTAAATTTTATGAAATGTACTGATTGACTACATAAATAATATTATGATGCACTTTTCAGGACTCAAAATGGTCCACTTTTTACTCCCCCTTTTTGGTCCCTTTCTCCATGAGAGGTGTTCATGTCATTTGGTGCCAAGGTTCTCCTTGAATATCAAAGGAAACCATCATCTAGCACCCTCACTACTGCAGTCAACACATTGCGAATTATAAACTCAAACAAAGGTATTACAACTTGAGTCAGCATCAGGGAACAAGATAATCAATAAAAAACTCCTGCAGACTCTGTATTCTTAAGCAATCAATTTCTAAACATGCACAACTACTAAATTATGGATGAAGGATATGTTCTGATTCAAGATATCAAGGAGAAGGTGATGTTATTAGGAGATCATGATCAAATGGGAAGAAATCCTAAGCCTCATGTTAGGCCTCCTCCACAGTCACCATTTCTTTCATCATAAGGAGCAAAATACACTATCAACCGTGATTTTCTTAGTGAAATATTTATATAGTTATCATTGAACCCCATTTGAAACTAGAAAATATTTTCCTACAAAACTGGTTAGGACACGCCCATTCCACCAGAGTAGAACACTGTCTTGGATGGCTCTTCGAAGATAGCAAGCTATTTACCAATGCTCTAGAACAAGCACATTTATCTGGCTTTAAAGCAGCTACTTCCTATGGTTCTCACCCTTTAATGAACATGAGAAAAATAGATTACGAAATTCATGTACTATCAGTTGGCAAAGCAGACATAAGTAGCAGCAGCAACTTGCAAGGGAAGACAGTTTCATTTATTGGCAGCTTGAGTTCAGAAGGAGAGCAGCCACAAGTGATTGATTATGGTAATCAATTTCCCAATGGCAATCAATTGCTCAAAAATAAGGATAAACTTGCAGAGACTTATTTAGATTATTGCCTGTAATGCACGGACACATTAGATAGAAGGGAGAGTCGGTATCCGTCACTTGTTCGACACCGACACGCTTCGACACGCTCTCGACACGCAGTAAATAATTTTCAACACGTTGACCAATTCGACAGGCGAATTTGACACACAGTCAAATGGCAATTGTGTAAATAATATGAAATGACAATTTTGTAAATATCTCAATTCCTTAAGTCCCTAATTCAATCCCCTAAAATCAGAACAATGTTTCTCTGCTGATTTTTTTTGCCATTGCTTCGCAGGTAAGTTCCTTCTTCTTCTTCTTTTTTTTTTTTTTTTTTTTTTTTTTTTTTTTTCTGGTTTCTCTTCTTCTTCTTCTTGCATCGCATTTTTTTTATGGCATTTTTTGACCAAATCGCTTCGCTCTGCAGATTGTGTTTGCCGTCGCTTCGCCTTCGCTTATCACGCAGGTAAGTTCCTTCTTCTTCTTCTTCTTCTTTTTTTCTGATTTCTCTTCTTCTTCTTCTTCTTGCATCGCATTTCTTCTATGGTATTTTTTGACCAAATCGCTTTGTTCTGCAGATTGTGTTTGCTATCGCTTCTCACGCAGGTAAGTTCCTTCTTCTTCTTCTTATTATTATTATTTTTTTTTTAAATTATTACCATCAAAATTCAGTTTAACCTGGTGATCTCCATTTTGACTGGGTTACCCGATTAAAATTTCTGTGTAAAATTTTCTCCGTTAATATTCTTTGACCGGGTAAACCATATTTTGACCGGGTAAATCAATATTTTGACTGAGTTACCCGGTCAAAACTTCTGTACAAAATTTACTCCGTGAATATTCTTTGACCGGGTAAATCACTATTTGACCGGGTAAATCATATTTTGACCGGGTGAAATATATACTGAGAAAAAACTTCTCCAAATTTCCAGTTCATGAAGCTACTTTTTAGCATATCCATTTGACCTGAATACAAAATCAGAGAGTTTTAGATAGAAACTGTATTTGTTAGATAGAATTTAGCAAATTAATTTAAATTTCAAAAACTTTTAGATAAATTTGAATCTATTTATCCATGAATACAACTAAAATTAAACTAACTAATTTAAAAGTAAATAATCTAAAATTAAATCCTTAAATAACTAATTTTGATCTCAATTAAATAAATATAGACATAATTTAAATAAAATTGTATAAAAATATTAAATAAAATATCAAGACAACAAATACCCTCATACTTGAACTATTGCTTGTCCTCGAGCAAGGAAATCAGCAACAAAGAAAATAGAAATGACCAAATCTTATATTAAAAATCATAATTAAAAATCAAATTTATAAAATACTTTCCTCAAAAATTAAAGAAACTTACTAAACATTTAGTTTTGTCAATTTATAACACAAATCCTCTTTGTATAAAAATAGATAAATTTGTCATATGTAAAAGGTTCTTTTAACAAAATTCACTCACTTTTAGCCTTAAAGCTACTACAAACAACAGTAGCAAGAGAAATTATTTCAATTTATTTAATTAATATATTTTTTATTTTTATTGCAGCTCATCTGCTTTTAATTATCTCTTATTTGCTCCACTATATTTTACTTGAATAAAAGATGGAGCAAACACCCTTTACCAAAATTATTCTATAGCTTTGCTTCATATATGCTCTAGTGTTAGAACATTGATATGAGAGATTTTTTTTTTAAATAAAATGTTGCGCACCATAGATTTGCATTACCTCTTTTTTTTTGGTGCTAAATTTCCTTACTTAAACTGTGTTTAAGCCTAATTTCAAGGTTTCAAGCTATTGAAGATTTTGTTAATCGACCCCTTTTGATAATAAAATCTATCTATTTAAATTCAAAGGAGAAGTGTTCAAAAACTTAATCACAAAATAAACAAGATTTAAAACTTAACTTTTAATATATTGATTTGGTCCTAATTTTTATTTAAAGAAAATTGGGGTTTTATTTATTGATAATTTACTTAATATTTAAGGACAATTGAGTTTAAATTATACCCTATGTTAAACATACCAATTTAAAATTAAAAGGACAGAAAGGAAATCCTAATCTAATAAAAAAAAACCCTATTAAAACATCCTAAAGCCTAAAATGAGCCTCCTATATCTTCGTTCTCATCCATTTATGGATCCTCTTCTTCCATGTACTCACTTATTCCCATGTCATTGTCGCCATCTATGGATGGATCCTCTTCTTCCACTTGTTGTTCCAAAATCACGTCCTTGATTTCTTCTTCATCATCATCTGAAGAGATAATTATAACCTCCATTGGGATAACCTTTTGAGATTTCTTGTGGTTTTTAGCTTTCCTCTCTTGCACAAGGGTTTTTCTAAATTGCCTTATACGATTGCTAAATTCTTCCATGATAAGATCTAACCTATTGATGAAGATATTAAAACGCCTTGGGTTATTCTTTTTTTCATCTTCGAGGTCATCTATGGCACTTCTCCATACTCTCTCTTCATTAGTTTCTGCTCTCAAAAATTCAATAAACTTAATATTGTTAAGGACCATAGTTAATAATGAAGGACAAACTTAAGGAGACGAGTGATTTTTCTATGGGAATGGTTTATGAGAAGAGAGAATTCTAGCTCTATTTATAGGAAAATTGGGCTCCTAATTTGATAAGGATTCTGATTCCTATTCCTATCCTAATTCTAATGAATTTAGAAAAAAACTTATCCTTTTAATTCTAACAACTTAACATATCAAGAAAATTACAACTGAAATTTAAATTGCAGGAAATAAAAAAGAATGCAGAAAATTTAAATAATGCAGAAAATTTAAATAAATAAATTACTTGAATTATTGGAAAACTATAGGAAATAAAGTGCATAATATAAAACTAAAAATAAAGCTGGAAAGTAAATATAGAAATGAATAAAGATAAATCCATGCATGCTTAAACAATAAATTAGGTAAACTAAAAATAAAGCTGGAAAGTAAATGTAGAAAAGAATAAAGATAAATCCATGCATGCTTAAACAATAAATTAGGTCCTCCCCCATACTTATACGAAACATTGTCTCTAATGTTAAAGAAATAGAAAAATGCAGAAGAAAAACATAAAAATTTACTGATCCTCATCCTCAGAGTCGCTAGGAATGTTCAGTGCAATTTCTATTTGGGTGAGGTGACGGTTGACTTGATAGTTAAACCTATGAGATTGTTCAGTATTCTCACGAAGTGCAATAGTTAAGTCACGAATAGCAGTAGTCATGTCATCCTCTGGTAAGAGCGGTAGTTGTGTTGCAAAAAATAGAGACGAACCAGGCTCAAAAGCACTATGCCGAAGTGGAGGTTATACATGTGGTTGCTCTGTCGTGACTCCTCCCTCGACTAGACCTTTAGGTGGAAGCAAATTTCCATCCATATCAAGCAAAAAATAAACTCCTCTCGGCCCCTTTTTACATAACTCCATCTTTTGACAGATAGCTAAATGAATAAACTCGGTAACAATGGTCGGTACAGACTCTCTAGGATACCCAAAATGATAAGCTAAAATGGTAACTAAAGCACCCCCTACCAATGATGCTTGAGGTTCAATAGCCATTTTCCTAAAATGAGGTAGGATCCAATATGCAACATTAACTTTAGTATCTGTGAGCATGCAATGAATACAGAATAGCTCTTTCCTAGAGACTTTACTATTGCTATCCTTACGTCTAAAAATATTGTGCGACATAAATCGGTGGACGTACCTAATGGCATGGTTTCTAATGTATTTTACCGCAACCATCATCGGGTTATATGGACCTTGACCTGTTAAACTCTCTCATACCCTATAAGCATCAACTTTTGTCGCAATTCTTCTTTCCCCCTGCATTTTTAAATGAAAAACACCACAAAATTCTTCTAAACTCATTCTATGATCAATTCCCTGCAATCTAAACTCCACATATTTGGGTTTCCCTGGAACCCCAAATTTAGTAATTTCAAATTCTAAACTAGACAAAAATTCAAGCAAAATGTCCCTATGTGTAGACACATTTAGTGTAGCTAAATAATACCACCCAATTTCGCCTAGTAAATTATTGACTTCATCTTTAATTCCAAGAATTTTCAAAGCATCAACATCAATAAAACGAGTAGTTCCTATTTTTTTTCTCTACAAGCTTAGAATACTCATCTCTTTAAGCTATGCCCCGAAAATATATTTGAATTGGTTGCGGTAGCTTCGGATCAATTCTTCGACGTTGAGAATGAAAGGCGCGTTTAGGGGGCATTATGAGGTCCTTGCGAGATTTGATGAAGAAAAATGGAAAAATAATGAAGATTGGGGGAGATTTGAGGGAGTAGATGAATTGTGAAAGCTTGGTGGCTATGGAGGTTTTGAGAGAAACCTTTAGAAAGAGAAAGAAGATAAGAGAGAGAGAGAGAGAGAGAGAGAGAGAGAAGAAAGTGAAGTGGGGTACAACATACACCCAAAGGAAATTAGAATAAGATAATTCATCAAAAACCAATTAGATCGAGTGCTAAGGTTTTTTACTGGATATATCCCAGTTTGACCGGGACAGCCGGTCAAACACACTGTGTCAAAAGTCACATTTAACCAGGTGCGGAGGTTTTTTTGACCGTTGAACCTAGTTTGACCAAGACACCCGGTCAAACACATTGTGTCCGCGCGATATTTTTAATTTTTTAATTATTATTATTATTATTTTATATATTTTTTATTTTTTTTATTTTTTTTTAATTTTTTTGAAAGAAGATTTTACTGAAAATAAATAAATTGCAAGATTATTTAAAATAAAAATAAAAATAAAAATAAAATAAAATTAAAGATAATCAAAAGAAATAAATTAAAAATATTTTACAGTGAGTTTTGCTTGAGTTGCCTCCCAATAAGTGATTCGTTACTGTCTTGTAGCTAGACATTCCTTCTGGTCACCTCACATGTCTTTTAGGTGGCACTGCTCCGCCATTTGAACCATGTTATCAGAATTGTAAATTTTCAAACGTTGGCCATTGACTTTAAATTTCTCTCTCGCTTGATTTTGTATCTTTATAGTTCCATAGGGGTAAACTTGTACAATTTTAAAAGGTTCCGACCATCTTGATTTTAATTTTTCGAAAAAGTGTTTTAGATGGGAATTGAATAAGTGCACTTCTTTTCCCGTCTCAAATTGTCGAAAGTGGATTCTCTTGTCATGCCATCTCTTAGTTCGATCTTTGTAAATCTTGGCATTCTCATAAGCATAATTCCGAATTTCCTCCAGTTCACTCAACTGAAGTAACCTTTTTGTACCTGACGCTTCAGGATCCATGTTTAGCTTTTTTACCGCCCAATAGGCCTTGTGCTCTAATTCAACCGGAAGATGGCATGCTTTCCCAAAGACAAGTCTATAAGGAGACATGCCTATAGGTGTTTTGAATGTTGTATCGTAGGCCTAAAGAGCATCATCTAACTTGCTAGACCAATCCTTCCTCGAGTTGCTAACTGTTTTCTCCAGAATGTGTTTCAGCTCATGATTTGAAATTTATACTTGCCCACTAGTTTGTTGATGATAAAGTGTAGCCACCTTGTGCCTCACTCCACATCTCGATAGAAGCTTGTAAAATGCCTTGTTGCAAAAATGAGTTCCTCCATCGCTTATTATAGTTCTTGGGATTCCAAATTTGCAAAAAATATTTTTTTAAGGAACTTAATTACCACTTTAGCATCATTCTTTTGAGTGGCGATAGCTTCAACCCATTTAGAGACGTAATCTACTGCGACTAGAATGTACTAATTTCCAAAAGAAGAAGGAAAAGGTCCCATAAAATCGATCCCCCAAACATTAAAAATTTCAACTTCAAGGATTGGGTTGAGCGGCATATCGTGCTTCCTAGAGATATTTCCAGATCTTTGGCATTTGTCGCAAGTTTCCATGAAATATTTAGCATCCTTATACATAGTTGGCCAATAGAAACCTGAATACCAAACCTTAGCCATCGCTTTTGATGTACTTGCGTGACTTCCACTTTCCTTTGAATGACAATGTTCTAGGATGCTTCTGATTTCTTCTGGTGGTACACATCTCCTAATTATTCCATCTCCACATCGTTTGAAAAGAAGTGGTTCGTCCCACATGTAGAATTTCACATCTGAGAAGAACTTCTTCTTTTGTTGATATGTCAAGCCATCTGGTATGACTCCACCAGCTAAATAGTTGGCTATATCTGTGAACCATGGCAGCGAATTTGAGGTGGCCATTAAGTGTTCTTCTGGAAAGTAGTCATCAATTGGTAAGTCTTTTGTGTCTCCTTCAAATTGCTCAATCCTTGAGAGGTGATCAGCTACCACATTTTTAGCTCCCTTTTTGTCTTTAATTTCCAGATCAAACTCTTGAAACCAAAGTATCCATCCGATTAGCCCCGGTTTAGCATCTGTCTTATTCATCAAATACTTTATGGTTGCGTGGTCTGTGAAAACGATCACCTTGGAAAGAGTGACATAAGACCAAAACTTGTCTAATGCTACAACGATGGATAACATCTCCTTTTCTGTGGTGGCGTAATTCCGTTGAGCTTCATCAAGGAGTTTACTTGAGTAGTAGATGACATGAACTTTCTTGTCTCTTCTTTGGCACAAAACTGCTCCTATAGCAAAATCACTAGCGTCGCACATGATTTCGAATGGAAGACTCCAGTCATAAGGTGAAATAATTGGTGTGGTTATCAGTGCCTTTTTTAAAGTTTCAAAAGCAGCCAAACACTTAATATTGAAGATAAATTTTACATCTCTATTCAACAGTTCGCACATAGGTTTGGCAATTTTTGAAAAATCGTTAATAAATCTTCTGTAGAAACCGGTATGATCAAGAAAACTACGGACTCCTTTTACATTTGTTGCTAGAGGCAGCTTTTCCATCACCTTTATTTTAGATTTATCTACCTCAATGCCCCTTTCAGAAATCTTATGGCCAAGCACAATGCCTTCTTGCACCATAAAGTGGCATTTCTCCCAGTTCAGTACTAGGTCTATTTCATCACATCTTCTAAGCACCTTGTTCAAATTCTCTAGGCATTTATCAAATGAGGAGCCATATACAGTAAAGTCATCCATAAAAATCTCCATTGACTCCTCAACCATATCCGAAAATATCGCCATCATGCACCTTTGAAAAGTGGCAGGTGCATTGCAAAGTCCAAACGGCATCCTTTTGTAAGCAAATGTACCATTTGGACATGTGAAGGTTGTTTTCTCTTGGTTTTATGGATGGATATGTACCTGAAAGTATCCTGAGATTCCATCTAGAAAACAAAAGTAAGTTTTGCTCGCTAATCTTTCGAGCATTTGGTCAATGAAAGGCAATGGAAAATAATCTTTTTGGGTGGCAGTATTAAGTTTTCTATAATCAATGCAAACTCTCCACCCGGTAACTTTCCTAGTAGGGATTAATTCATTATTTTCATTTGTTATTATCGTCATCCCCCCTTTCTTAGGAACTACATGTATCGGACTTACCCATGAGCTGTCCGAAATGGGATAAATTATCCCAGCATCTAGTAGCTTGGTTACCTCACCTCTCACTACTTCTTTCATATTAGGGTTTAGCCTTCTTTGACTCTATATAATAGGCTTAAAATTATCTTCCATTAATATCCTATGCATGCATATGGATGGGCTAACCCCTTTAAGATCAGAAATAGACCACCCTAAAATAGTTTTAAACTCTCTCAGACATCTCAAAACTTTTTCTAGCTCGGTGTTATTCAGTTTAGTATTAATAATACAAGGTAGAGTGTCATTTGAACCAAGAAATGAGTACCTTAGAGCTGAAGATAGAGGCTTCATCTCTACCTCTAGTGCTTTTTCAATTGATGGTGGTGGTAGTGATACACCTTTTTCAAGTTCCTCGAACTGATATCTCCTTTTGAATGGCATGGCAGGCACTGCTTCTAGAGCATAAGCATAAGCTTGAACCTCATAATCTTCATCTTTAATGGTTGAGTTATTTACCAAACACGATTTTAGAGGGTCCTCAAAATGCTCCTTTTTAATCACCTCTTTGACCAGTTCATCAATTACATCCACAGAAAAATAGTCATCTAACAAAGTCGGTTGTTTTACTACATGTCCTATATTAAACACTACTTCTTCACCACCTATTCTCAAGGTCATTTTTCCTCCCCTTACATCAATTAAGGCTCCAGCTGTGGCTAGGAAAGGTCTACCTAGAATTAGGGGAATTTCTATGTCTTCATCCATATCTAGAATCACAAAATCAACAGGGATAATGAACTTCCCTACTTTGACTAAGACATTCTCAATTATACCTACTGGATATTTTGTTGATCTATCAGCTAGTTGTAATGTCATTCTTGTAGATTTCAAGTCAGCAAATCCTAGTCTCTTACTGATGGATAAAGGCATTAGACTTACACTAGCTCCTAGATTATTTAACGCCTTCTTGAACTCTGTATTTCCAATTATGCAAGGTATGGAGAAACTTCCTGGATCTTTGAGCTTCTGGGGAAGCTTGTTAAGGATGATAGCACTGCAATATTTAGAAAGTGCTACTATTTCATCGTTTTCAATTCTCCTTTTGTTGGATATTATGTCTTTGATGAACTTTTCCATAGTTAGGCATGCTAAGCTTCAGCAAAAGGAATGTTGATGGTCAGTTTTTTTAACAAGTCGAGGAATTTCTTATATTCCTTATATAACTTCTACTGCTTCAATCTTATAGGATAAGGAATTTGTGGAACATAAGGGTGTGGTGCAACATATGGAACTAGTGTTGCTTCTGGTGCAATTTCCTTTTCCCTATCTTTTGGTCCTTGCTCTTGCTTTACTTCAGGTTCTGTCGGATTCTCATCTTTCTTCTTTGGCTGTGGATTCTCTAATTGCTTTCCACTTCTTAGGGTCACAGCTTTGCACTGTTCTTTAGGATTGACTTCAGTTTTACTTCAGTCAATGCTTCAGCCAGTTGCACGATCTAAGTTTGCATGTTCTTATTCTAAGCAACTAACTGATCGCTTTGATTAAACAATTGTTCAAGGGTGAATTCCACCTTCTGAAATCAATTATTGGAGGCAGTGATAAATTTTTCTAAGGATGATTCAACACCTTGAGTTGGTTGTTGTTATGCTTGTGGTTGGCCTTGGTTGATCTGATATTGAGGTCTCTAGTTGTTCTGATATTAAGGTCTCTGGTCATTATGATATTGGGATCTCTGCTCCCCACCTCGATTGTTTCCCCAAGCTAAGTTGGAATGGTTTCTCCAGCCAGGATTGTAGGTATTAGAGTATAGATTGTTTTGTGGTCTATTCTGTTGTGTACTCTAATTCCCTACAAATTAGATATGTTCAACTTTTGGACATTCTAAAGATAGATGTCCACCTCCATAGGTCTCACATAGGCTCGTCTGATTAGTCTGAGTGTTCATGCTCATCTTCTCAAATGTCCTTGTTATTTGGTCCACTTTTGCTACTAGAGTTTGGATACCATCATTGGTAATGTACGCCATATGTTTTGGTGGATCTCTTTCATTAGACCAGTGATAAGCGTTAGTAGCCATATCTTTAAGCAATTGATAACCTTTATTAACATTCTTCTTCATGAAGGCTCCCCCTACTGCTGCATCAATGTTGCCTTTTGTCTGCTCAAAGATTCCGTTATAGAAGATTTGAATTAAAAGCCAGTCTTGAACTCCGTGATGAGGGCATCATCTTTGCATATCCTTAAACCGCTCTTAGGCTTCATATAGGGATTCATATTCATGTTGTCTAAAACCAGTAATATCACTTTGGAGCTTTGTTGTTTTCCCAGATGGAAAATATTTGCTAAGGAAAGTTTTCGCCATTTGGTCCCAAGTAGTTATGGAACCACGATCTAGACTAAGCAATCATGTCTTTACCTTGTCTCTCAAAGAAAAGGGAAAAGCCTCAGTTTAATAGCATCTTCAGGCACTCCATTTATTTTAAAAGTGTCACATATATCCTGGAAAGTTGCCAGATGGGCATTAGCATCTTTGATTGTATTTCCCCCAAACTGAGAGTTTTGCACCATTTGGATGATTGCTGGCTTGATTTCAAAAGTATTTGTAGCAATTTCCTGCCTTTGTATTTGCACCATTTGCATACTCCTGCAGAGGATGATTTTCATTTCCAGCCATATTTTCGAGATTGAGTTCTTCGGTTTCTTCATTGTCGAAGTTGACGGTCTAGGTTTGTTCTGCTTCAATAATTATTGCCAAAGATGGATGTTCCTCGGCCTACCTTACCCGTTCTGCTTCGATTCACTATTTTCTTGCTTTATTGTTGGCTCTACACGTATGCTCAATCTCAGGATCATAGTCCAGTGATTTTTCGTTGGAATTGCCTCGCATAAAAACTGAAAATCAACAAATAAATCGGTTAGTAATACCAATTCCAAATTAATACTCCAGAATTAAAGAATGTGACACAGTTCCCTGGCAACCGCGCCAAAAATTTGATAAGCGAAAACTGCAAGTGTACAGATCGCGTTTGCAAGTAATAGTGATGAGAAAGTATCATTCCTACGAGGAAAAGGATTATCAACAAATCATCTTAATTCTATTCTTTTATTTGGAAAATAATAGGTTGGGACTTTTTTTGAAACTAATTTAGTTAAAGCTAAATTACGCAAGAATTTATAAAAGTAGATTTATAAAAACTAGGGTCTAGATTGATCAATCAATTTATGATCTCTAGCGTTCTTTCTTAATTAGAACCAATTACTTAAGATTAATGACCAGGTTTCCCAAAATTATATTAAACCCTTTTTCAAGGCGAATTACAAATATTTATGCTAAACCAAAATCTACTTTCGTGATCTTCGGACGTTAACATAAATGCATTAAGTTCTTTGGACAACCCTTACAAAGGAGTGTCCTTATCTCTAAGCAACACATTCCTTAGGTCTATTAATTCCGTGAACCAATTTATGCTTCCACTCTTGCTGCTTTACATAAAATCATCAATTAATGAAATTAATGGCCTATTAATCTCACTATTTTTAAATTCCAAAATTAACAGATTAATCTTAATTAATCTTCACTAATCAATTCGAACGTCAAAAATCACAAATTAACCAAACGAATCCATCTAGACCCTATGAGGTATTTTAGTTACTTATAATTGAAAATGAAAAGAAAATTAAGAAATTAATATTGAAATTCATAAGAACATATTTAAATAAAATGTGGAAGAGTGCTAAATGCATAAATTCGAACTCTTCCTTCCGAATTTACATTAAAAAATAATGTATGAAATAAACTTATAATAGATTTTGAAGAAGAAATTAAACTTACTAAATTCTCATACTGAATTTTTCTCCCCTCAGAATACATTCAAAGAAAAATATATAATGAGGATTCTCTCCTTAATCTCCTTGAAAAACATCTCCTTCGTTCTGGCACCTTTAGACATCTACTTATATTCCTTTGTATGAACTAAAAAACTTCAGTTTAACCTGGTGATCTCAATTTTGACCCAGTCAAAACTTCTGTATAAAATTTGCTCCGTAATAATTCTTTGATCGATTAAACTATGTTTTGACTTTGTTACTCAGTCAAAACTTATGTGTAAAATTTGCTCTGTAATAATTCTTTGGCCGGTTAAACCATGATTTGATTGGGTAAATCATGATTTGACCGGGTAAACCATATTTTGACCGGGTGAAATATATACTGAGTTAAAACATATCTTCTCAAAATTTTCAGCTCATGAGCTACTCTTTCGCATACCCATTTGACCTAAATGCAAAATCAGAGAGTTTTAGATAGAAACTATATTTGTTAGATAGAATTTAGCAAGTTAATTTAAATTTCAAAAACTTTTAGATAAATTTGAATATATTTATCCAAGAATACAACTAAAATTAAAATAACTAATTTAAAAGTAAACAATCTAAAATTAAATCCTTAAATAACTAATTTTGGTCCCAATTAAATAAATATAGGCATAATTTAAATAAAATTGTATAAAAATATTAGATAAAATATCAAGACAATAGTAGTTTCCTCTATTTTTTTAACTATTACCCAGGACCAATGTCCCTCTCTTTATTAAATTCCAACAACACAATATGCAGAAGAAATACACTTCCAATATTTCCATCCTTATAAATACATGTTCAAAGGAAAATTCCATTCTTAACACTTCATTAATTTCCAAATCAACATTCATCATTTTCATCATAGGTATTCAATAAGTTATTTCATTATATATGTGTTCGTATACTTATGTCATTATTTATCATCATTTGTATAACATTTAATATTTACATATATCAAAATATTAGTTAACCAATTTATAAACCATGGAGCATCTACAAAACAAAATATCAAATATTGGAGACAATACATAGATATGTATGGTTCGTAGCTGAAGAAGATAAAACTTGAACCTCACTTATCTACCGATCCCTTGAAAATAATAAACCACTAAAAAGAATGAGATACAATCTCAGTGAGTAGTATATATGTCACTTCACTTATAAGCAACAATAATGAGTAATAAATTAATATAGTCATTGAAAATATATATTTATTTGGATATGCATAAGGTATATAATCAAGAATCTCAGTTATGGTTACAATGCAATATTTAAGGTAAGTTATTCAACATAAAAAGGTGTCAATAAGTGGTTCACTTTATGTAACACCTCAGCTTAGCCTGAACCAAATCCACATAGAGATCTTCGGGGGGAGATTTTTAATTTCTTTATATTATTATGTTTATATATATTTATGCATGAAATTGGTATTTATGCATGTTATTTGAATTAGTTCTAGGCATAGAAATGGTTTAAAGGTTGCTAGGACTTAATTGGCAAATTTTGA